>JACXGJ010011351.1:0-19979 GCA_016801105.1 Esox niger | reverse complement strand
CTCCAATTGGGGAACCTACTTATGTTGAATGTTTGTGCACGTAGTGGTGGTTTATTTTGGTTGTTAGCCGTAGGCTATGTCACCCAGTTGTAAGTTTGCTTTGAGTTTGTTTGTTCTGTTTAATCTTCATTAAAGACATGGTGTATTACACCAACCGTTCTGCCTCTGCCAATCTGTCCAAACCCCAAACTTATGATAGCTGTATGCTGTAATCCAACAAATTGAAACAAAATAGGCTTGAAATGTTTCACTTTATGTGTATTAAATATTCTGGTTATAAAGTGACAGGCACCACATGAATTATATTCAACTCTGCGGTGTAATACTGTAGTTAGATGTTTGGAGCCTGTTTAGTTGACTAGTTAACAAGCTAGTAAAGTCAAATGTGTATATCTAGTTAATTTTATGATGATGAATGAATTGCTTTACATATGGTAATTCTAAATGTGCAGTGGAAAATTCACAAATGTACAGAAAATGTACAGGTTTTAAGTGAGATTAATAGGTGTCGATTCTCAATGGTGTTCAGAATTTGCAATTGAGGCAAATACGTAATGTGTAAGTTAGCATTTTGTTCTTATAGACTTAATTAGTAATTTATTGAATAATTTTTGCCATCTGACTACACGTAATACTCCATTATGATTTTTAGAAATGTTTGTAAGGTCCCAAACTTGCATGTCAGAGCAAAAACCAAGCCATGAAGTCCAAGGAACTCTTTGTAGACCTTGCGAAAATAAGGTAACACTTAGGACTGTTACAGTTATAACAGTTAGTTGACGATTAATTGTCTAACAAATAATTGTGATAAACGATTAAATTGTTTATATTGTTAATTGTATGCAACTATTATAGTGTAAATACATGGCATGGGTCCGGAGATGGTTCTTCAAATTTGTGGTGTTTGCGCTTTTGAAGGCCACCTTTCTGGTGCAAATCCGGCAATTCAATCACCTCTTTCATTTAGCTAAAACCAAAATTCAGATAGGGTGCACATTTGTGTTTGTCTTTGGAACTACCACTAAACCAATGTTATTAACGATTGCTCTTCACAAAACACAATTGCAAAGCAAAGACAATTGCATTTTGCATATGCAATGGGACAACATATATTTCAATCCATGCATTATAATGCGCCATATCTAATTAGAAAATATGGATGTAAATGACAAAAGATGACTGATAGTATTAGTAAAATCATTTTACGCACGCTTGAGTGAATGTTTTTATTGAATGTTAATGCGACGAATAAGCGACTGAAACGCGTTTGTCAATTAAATAATAATGTTGCGAAATTACAATACTGGTGCATTGGTGGAAAACAATGTTGCTATGCAAGTTTTTTTGTGATTTCAGAATACATATGTAAAGTCCTATGAACCTCTTCCAAAGGCCTTTGAAGGCATTATTGACTCAGTGAGTTTTGTCTAACATGTCTCAGGTCCAACGCACTGCCACAATCATACCTTAGATTTATCATAGATATTGTAGATCTAAAAATGTCTCCCCTTATTCCAGGAATATTGAATCACTGTCTTTTACATTCATTGTTAAAACAAGAAACCCACTTGTACCCCTAACAATGACTTTTAAAAGCCGTAATATAAATTCTCAGATTACACTTAAATGTCTTTATATTCTTCCCGGCTCGCACATCGATGAGAATAAATAAATGTGCAAATGATCTAATCGAGGATCTTAACACTGCGAAATTCTTTTGTTGCACTATTAAAAACAAAATAAATACGTAAAAAGAAACTTGCTCCCTGGTACACAGACAATACTAGAGCAATCAAGCAAGCCTCCAGACAATTGGAGTGAAAGTGGTGCCCCACCAAGTTGGAAGTATTTAGACTAGCCTGGAGAGACAGTACATGACCATACTGAAAAGCACTCACATTTGCTCGATCAGCCTATTTCTCCAACCTGATTGAGGTGAACAAAAACAATCAAATATGTCTCTTTGATACAGTTGCAAAGTTAATGAAAAAGCAATGCTCAGCAAGTGCAGTGGGTCTTACCTTCAGCTGTAATGAATACATGAACTTATTTGATAAAGAGAAAAGATCATCACCATTAGAAAAAAAATAACTGACTCCTCCTTTAACAGGTATTTTCCTCAAAAACATAGTTTTTCTTAGAATGCCCATAACTTCCCTAACCGGGTGTCAATGGAGACACTTAATTTTTTTGACCCTGTATCTCTTTACACATTCACTAAATTAGTAATGAGTTCTAAACCAATAAATTGTCAACTAGACCCGATTTGGAGAGCTGAAGAGGATCTACCAAAAGAATGTGAGAAACTACCCAAATATCAATTTATTGGTACATTTATCCCAAAACGTGATTTCACTTTGTCATTATGGGGTGTAGAGTGTGTGTGTGTGCGTGTGCTCGTGTCTATAACACAACAAAATATGGAGACAGTCAGTTGATTTACAAGTAAATTATGCAAAACCATCAGGTCAATCCTGTCAAAAATCCTTCCCTGTACCTCTGAAAACGCTACAGCAAGAGAACTGTGATTCATTCAGTTCACTAAATTAGTTAGGAGCTCCCCTCATCCGGTTGTATAGGTCTTAATTGGACACCAATTTAAAAGAAAAAAATAAATCCAGCAGGACTTTTCAACCAGATCTAGCTATAATCTGTTTGGGAAACAAAGTGCTGGTGTTTAATTGGTAATACTATATTTGTCGAATCCTGGTAGTGTGTCTGTAGATTTATTAATTGTATTTCACTTCTGCATGTTTCTATTTGGCAAATAATTCCAAAATGATTACAATCCACAAAACCAGATAAATAATGTAGAAAATGTAATTAACACAGTGCACATGTAAATACATGGACAAAAGAAGATCCAAAATATTTCTCAACAGGGGCAGCAATATTGGAAGTGGAAGTGGTAAACTGTTCTGAAATTGAATTGCTTTAGGAAGGGATTTTCCTTTCAAGGATTCTGTTGTGCTCTGGAACCTCTTATAGGTCAGAACCATTAGGCAGCAACTTGTTCTTAATAACTTGCTCATGCTTCCCTAATTATGTGGGTGCACTGGGCCCTTGTTTTTGGTCTCATCAGACCAAAGAATATTGTTTTCATGAAAATGTGTCTATCATAGGGTCTTGTGGATGCCATATGTTTGTGCCAATCATGTGTTTTCACTGGACCACTCTGACAGTTCGATGTTAAACCTGGTGCTGTAGTGGTTTTTGGTTTAATGTTTTTTTATTGGAGGACGCTCATTAAGGAATGTGAGGAAAGGATTTTTGAAATGGCACCATGCCTTCGTGTTAGACAGAGGGGATAATGTTGATTCTAGCACAGTGTGCAGATACCAGGTCATGTATAAAAGCTTGCTATTGAAATTGTTTTAACAGATGTTTGACAATCATAAAAGGAGAGTGTTCATCAGAGGTAGCGTGCGTTATGGACACATGTCATCAGTTAGCCAGGTATGGTAGAAAATGTCTCAACCGGGATGACAGAAACCATGTTCTTGGAGGCAAAAATGATGACACAACCCGGAGGGGAGGTGGGCTGTCTCAAGTGGCAAGGAGATGGCGCTTGGCCCAATAGGCTAGACAAGGGGAAGGATTGCATTACTTGCCATTTTACTAAAGAATAAAGTGAAAACTAGTGCTTTACTGATTTACACAATATTTTTGTGTTCATCTTAATTACACCGATAAAGTGCAGATATTTAAATAGAATGTATGAATGCATTTGTGACTAAGCAGTCTACTATACATGTTATCAGTCAGCAGTGCATGATAATGGCTTTTGGGGTATGGAATTTTGATATCATCTGGTTGATCAATCCATTAATTTTATAAACATCACTTTAACATCATTTAGCTAGCAAATAAATTTAGCTTACAACATGGATCAGTGGCTAGTCCATAGCTCTACAAACAAGACGACATTACATGACAACAGTCTCTCCTACTAACAGCTGACGAAAGCATTCCTCCAGAAAAGCAATCAACTTCCTAAGAAAATAAGCCTATGGCAAATGAGAACCGCAAGTGTGTCGAGCCCGACAAGCCCTTCAATGTAAAAACCATCCAGAGGAATTCATAGTTTGGATTCACTTGCTTCACCATCAACGATGTGCATCATCCCCAACTAAGTTCTTTAGTCAGAGGTTCTTGCACACGAAAGTTTAAAGCCAGTGAAACTGAAGCCATTTGCAAACAAGCATCCCTTTCATGTCGGTATTAACATGATTCTTCCACCAAATAGAGGGCAGAGTTACTTGCTATTAAAATAGTGAACTCCATTAAATCACGTCCCAGGAACACCAGGCTGTTCAACACCCTCAGCCAAGAGATGGACTTGGAACACAAAGCCCTGCTGTTCCCTACTGAGATTAGGTGGATATTGCGTGGTAAATTTCTCACCCGCCTGTATGAGGTGTATGATGAGGTACACATTTTCCTGATTGAGTTTGGGTGCCAACTCGCAGACCACCTGACAGATCCCAAATGTTTGGTAAATCTTGCGAATATTCGCCAAACTTAATGTGCTTAACTTATCACTACAAGGCACAAATACAAATATAGGCCTATTGTTGTTGTCTGATTAAATCGATTCGTTCACCAAAAAGTTGGAGAGATGGGCTGTGCTAAAGGAGGCAATGTTGTAATGTTTCCTGAGCTGGAAGAATTTGTGAAGAACAATGAACTGGATCTCAATAACATGATGGACGTGATCACTTCATATCTCCAAGGAATTTTGGATCACTTTAAAAAGTACTTCCCAAACTCCGCAACAATATGACTGGATATGACAACTGTTCACGGCAACTGGGGAACACCTGTCATCCAACCTGGAGGACGGGCTGATGAAGCTGCCCGGTGATCGCACCTTAAAGGAAATGTTTGCCACAATGACATTTGCTGAATTCTGGATTTCAGTTGAAGAGGAAACTCCATGACTATCCCAACCAAAGCAGCGATGGATGTTTCTGTTTGGATCAACCAACTTATGTTAGGCAACATTTTCCACAATGACATGTATTTAAACCAAATACACATCATGTTTTAATGTGGATCTCAGTGTTGCCATTTCGACCATCAAACCCAGGATGCAGCTGTTATGCTCCAAAAAGATGGCCCACCCATCTCATTAAATTAGTAAGTTGCTCAGACTTGACTTACCAATGAATTAACATTAGGTTATTAATATGTAGACTAATAGTTGATAAGGGTTTGTTTATTTGTTGTCTTAATAAGATTTACTGAACGTGTCTAGATTTGTATCGGTCGTTTGAGGCCTTATGTTATGTGTGCATACGTGTGCAGCGTTCGTGATATTTGAAACATTTGTTTTTGGGGGTTGTGACTCCTGAATTACACCATGAGCACAAACATATCATTATGATATTTAATGTTTCTCAGAGAGGAAATGTATTGCTCAATTTCCTTCCATTTCTGTGGTCTGAGTCATCAACTAAAATCCCAGATGTCCAACTGCCCCTTTAAGGTCTGACTCAAACTACGGTTGAAAAAAACACCAAGCATGTGCGTAAAACAATGTAAGTAGCCAAGAAACAGGAAGTGAAATTCCCACATAGAACCAGGTGGGTAGGTTACTGTGTGCAGTCTTTTGCTGCCACTGCTGCTCTTGGTCAGATTAAATTATAAAGGATTCATAGTTCATCTATGTAACTGAGCGTTTCGGCTTTGGAAATTGCTATGGCATATTTTTGTGTGCAATAAATCACAAGAAGCAGGGGGGCACATGCACAAGAGGGCTGTTGATGGATGCTTGCAAAAGGAATCAATGGCTCAGGTGAAGAAACAGCAGGGAGACCAGGGCAAAATAGGGCTGGAAAAAAGGCTTGGCGGAGTTGGCACAGAGAATTAACATTCTCTCCAAAAAGAACACCAACCCAGTAGATAGTTAATCCAGTAGGGGCGGATGGAGACTGATGGGGACTGAATTCTATTCTCCATGAATTAATATAAATTGATATAGTGTCCTATAGTGTTGTGAAATTAATATATTTTGACTTTATACTCGCAATGTTTAGATTTGATGTCAAACATAGTCTGAGGTTAACTTTTAGATTGTCATCTTTTATTTGAGGGTATTTGTATACATATTGGTTTTGCCACAATGAAATAACAATTTTTATACTTAATCCCCCATTTCAGGGTACCGAAAGTACTAGGACAGCCTGACAGGTGTTTTTGGTTAGTCAAGTATTTTGTGTCCCATCATTTGTGCAGGAGTAACAGAGCAGTCAATGTCTTTTCTTGATTCTACGCTTTGTGTTGGAATGGAGTCTGCTATTATCTGACAGTCTGTCAACATGAGGAACGAACCAGTGGCAATGAAAATCTATAGCCATTATGAAGGTAAAAAACAACAAAAACTTTGGGTGTACCAAAAACAAGCGTGGAACATCATTAAAAAGAAGGAAAGCATGGGTGTGTTCAGAACCGCTGATTGCAACGATATAGTCAAGCCCCTCCTGAGCAAAAGGCATATGACATGCTGAGGAATAATATTTAGACAAAACATTTTCTTACAGCATTACTCATTTTCTTTATGTGCCCTAAATGATATCAAGCTCTAATGCAAGAGAATCATGCTTTTGGATAACATCACTTTGGGCAGCTACTCGTAGAAAAACAACAGTGGCCTATCAGCATAGAAAAGTTTGACCAGCAGCTACAGCCCCACTGAGCACTCACCAGCCAATGGTAGCCTAACGCCATCATTTACACCAATTGGCTCAACCGTCATGGACAAATCAAAGGGTGTGACAGCTAGATATCTGAAGAGAGAATGACTAAATTCACTCCATAATAAACAGCAGCCACCATTTCAGAAACATAGTTTGAGCTGAACCAGAAAAGGAACCAGGCAAGCCTAGTTCTGCCGGCCTAAAATTAGAACAGATAAATATTGTTTCCCTCACTGGCTTCGAACCTGGGTCTCCCATATAACAGGCTGTGTCTTTAACCACTACGCCACTCAGATACATGTGCCTCGTGTCTGTATAGTGTCTCAACATTTGATCATTTTGTCACGCATTACCATCACGCCAAGTTTAAATATTCTGCAAGACTCAATTAAGCATTGTGTCAAACTGACAAAGATTTCGTATGAAGTTTACATCCACCACAAATAGCATCTATGAACTGTATGGCTTTTGCCACTGGCAGTTTTAACAGCTTATTAAACAGTAATAGGCTCACTAGTATCTACTGACTTAGTACTTAGAATAGTGATAAGAATTGCGCAATTGCTGTTTTTCTTTCATTCGTGAATGACATTGATAGAATAACTATTCATATGGTGACGATAACTGACTTTTGTCGAGAGAATCTTGGAAACCCCTCCAATTTTACTGTGCTTTGGGGTTGAGATCTACTGTATATTACCCCTAAACACAAGCATGGATGCACACTTTTAAAATCCAGAAATAGTTGGAATTCAAACGTAAACAGTTTTATTTTAGGCTTAATATAATATAGCTTCTCAAGGTTGTGGCCAGTGAAGTTTTTGTCTGTCTTGAACAAATCCTAATGCATAATTTGTCTTGACTATGGTGAAGTTTGAACACCGGTTCCCTGCATGGATTTCCATGTCTCCTACCACTACGCTTTTTAACAAGGGATAACATGCTGTAGTCACATGCTGTAGATTACCAAATTGCTAAGAGGAATGGTTATTGTTTTTAGAATGGTTGTATAAAGGAACAAATGCAATAATGCATAATGCTCATACTTGAGAAGAGCAGTGATTATTAATATTTTACCAATAAACTGGGTACTGTACCATAGTGGTCATCAGAGCGTATATTTGTGGCAATCCGAAAAACTGATTTTTTTTCTTTACTTTCTTGCTAGTATACAAAAAATGATAAACTCAATATGCAAAAATGTCAGATTTTACTGTGTCACAGTTCATTAAAGGTAATCAATCAATAGGCCGATTCATTAGGGCCTTATCAATGGATTTCACATGACTGGTAATACTGAAATGCCCGTAATAAATTGAATCTTTTGTTTCAGCAGATGAAAAATTAGACCAACACTTCACATGTTGTTTATTTTTTTATTCAATGTAAAAAGCAGCTTTTATTTCTTTTGAGTATTTGAATAATTGAACATTTTATGCATAGAATAATCAATGATCTTCTCTTCTGTTTTAACCCATTTCTTTCCAACCCAAACTGAATGGATGGAATCAGAAAATCCCACTGCCTGAATTTAATGCTTACCCTAACAATTATTCAAAACTTAAACCTAACTGCACAAGCTGTTGCTTATCAAATAATCTTTGATAGTTTGACTATCTGTACTGAATCTGTGGATGGGCATTGGAACAGTAAAATTAAAGTCTAACCGTTTAATCAGTACTGATGCTTAAGAGTTTTTACAGCTTAGGAGAGAAGCTGGGATATAAAAGCATTAATTTACTCTGACAGCATTTCAGTCTCTTGTTCATCATATATGTTGTTTTTTCTAACCTCTGTGCCTATTTTAGGACATTCATATGTTCTATATTTCCTGTAGGTAGGATTTTCTCTTTGATTATTGATAATTTGTTGTTGACATTCATGTTTGGATTAACATCTCTTTTAGGCTGACAGCGTTGTGTTGGATCAACTCATTGCCCTGTTTGTCTGTTCACTTTCCCTGTTCCATCTGCATGCTGGAGGAATAGTCACTTACTGTAAAAGAGAGAATAAACATTGATAATCTATGATAATCCCCTGGATTAATTTCCCCATTCTCTCTCTGCTACCCCACGCACAATTTTCTCACCTCCACACACACACACACAGACACACACACGACACAATCACACAAGCTTCTGGGGTGGTTTGGGTGGGTGTGACACAGATAATAAAGACCAAAGACCAAGAGAATGGAGAAGCTGGAGAAACCGAGGAGACTGAGGAAGAGAGGGAAGGGAAAGGAAGAGAGCGGATATTCAGTGGGTGAGATTGATGAGCCTCCAAAAACAAATGGCACGTTAAGGCGTTATGGAGAGAGGGAAACAGTGATGTATGGAGAGAGGGAAACAGTGATATATGGAGAGAGGGAGACAGTGATGTATGGAGAGAGGGAGAGGAGGGGATAGAGAATCTGGAAACAGAGGTTGTAGATGTTATCTGATGCCCACTCATCCTCCCTATGTGGGTAAGCCTTGCTTCCCTCCTAAAGCCCCTTATGTAACTGATCAGTCAGTCAGACGCTGCTATATTAAATATGATTGCTCATTGGTCAGCCCCCCTCCAAGAACCCCTAGCATGACACACGCCCACAGGCCCCCGTGTGTAGTGAGGCATTGTGGGTAATGGGTAATGAGGATTCTGGTTTCCCTACACATGTGAGCTGACAGCTGGAGGGGGATTGGGGGCAGGTCTAATGGGTCAGTGGTTCTGTTAGATCTTCACATGTTTGTCTCAAAGTAAGGCAGGCATAAGCAGGCGGGCTGGACTCCCTGGGAGACCCTGTCAATACGACTGGATTTTTAATTACCACGCTTTTCATTCCTGTACTTTCTCTGTCTGAATGGAAAAATTAATTTGCTAGCATAAAAAATATACGTTCAAAAATATACTTGACATAATTACCCAAAGAATATTAGCAAACAATAGATTTACAGCTCTTTAGGTAGAGGCCTTTTCATTTTCTCTTTGTTTTACTCTCATATAGAATTTGACTCAATGGTTACTGTGCACTTTGTTCTTCACACGTTAATATCAAAATCTTTGTTGACTGAATACACACCATGGCAGTGGAATCCCTTTCATTGTGTATAATATTGACTAACATAGCCACAGTTTCATTGGAATTGATATTGACAGAGAAAACCCACTGAGACCTGTTGAGATGCTACTGATGATTTGTGAAGCTCCTCTTCCTGCAGTTTGTTTATGAACCGGAA
Source organism: Esox niger (assembly GCA_016801105.1). NCBI lineage: Eukaryota > Metazoa > Chordata > Actinopteri > Esociformes > Esocidae > Esox > Esox niger. The sequence goes on along the minus strand of JACXGJ010011351.1, from coordinate 10,063 downwards.
ATATGCAAGTCCCATATACAATAATAACATTCAGTTAATAAATGATAATGACGACAAGTGTTTTCTTTCTGTCTGTCTCCCTCTCTCTCTCTCCCTCTCTCTCTCCCCCTAAGAATTACGGTCTGGAAACAGAGAATTTGAAGACTCTATCCCATAAGCTGAATGCTTCAGCCAAGAACCTGCAGAACTTCATCACAGGGAGGCGTCGCAGTGGTCACTATGACGGCCGTGCCACCCGCAAGCTGCCCAACGACTTTCTCACCTCCGTGGTGGACCTCATTGCTGCAGCCAAGAGTCTGCTGGCATGGCTGGATAGGTGAGATTCACTAAGGGCTATGGCTCAAATACACACACCCTTCAGGAATCAGGATGTTTAGATACGGGTCCTCTGAAGCTCATCTGATGCCATTCTGGTCTTTGTCACGCTGCTCACTCAACCAGGAAGTCTAGACCGGAATCCTTGGGGAATGTAACTCTGTGGACCTTTACCTTCACAGAGCTCACAGGTGCCTAAGCCATTGCTCGAGTGCAAAAAAGAACCAAGACAAGCCAATTCAATTATAAACCCTCCAAACCCATACAGTTCTGACCAATTGCACTGTCCTCTGTGGTATCCCTGAGCCAGATTTGAACCCTGGCCTCCAGATAACGCAGCAAGGCAGTGACTTTACCGCTGTGCAATTCAGGGATCCAATTCTAATGACAAAATCCTGAACACTTAACTCATAACATTTAAGTCCTATCCTCAGTTATCTAACTTTACTGCGTTAACTCTCACCTAACAGTATCTCTTAACTTGTACCCCAAATGTAACCCTAACTTAAACCCTATCTTTAACCCCTAAACCTAACCCATAACCCACTACCGCCAACCTTTATTTCATATTACTGCACATCTAATGTCAGGACATTTTGGTGGATTTGGTTCTGAATAGGAAACTCACACAGAACTCAAACTCATTTGATAGAGGGCAAGCGAATGTTTCTACCGTTTAGTTTATCTCACCTGTGGGAAATTGCAGATGTCTATATAGTAAAATTGCCTTTTAAACCATTCCAAAAAGACAAAGCTGAACATTCTACTACATTCCACTCCAGATGCAATATAGTTGACTATGTTCGTCCCTAAATACATAGTCAGAGATACATTATTAGACAGAGTGAAACTACTCTCATAGTTTGATTTTCAAGTCACAAAGTTTTCTATGTAATTCATTACTTTTGTCCAGATCCATAGGTTATAGTAAAATGTCACTTATTTCTCAGGTTTAGTAGTCAACGATGGTTCACTGCAAAGCTGAAAGAAGAGGTCTGTTTATGACCAATTAACCAACATACAGTAATGTTCTTACATACTCCTCCAATAGCTGACAAAAAAGATGAGTAAAGTAAAGTAAAACATTGATGTTTTTGTTGTTTTTGAGAGGTTGGTCATGAGAGCACTGTTTAGAGATACCGTTTATCCTCTTCAGGTCCTCTGCAATATGATGCCAGACAGAGTGTATGTACAGGAGTGTGGGTGTATTATGAGCACCATATGCAATAAACAAACTTGTAAACAAACTTTTATGAAGGTTGTATAACCAGTTTGAATCCCTAGACATGTACAGTAATTTAAGAACTGAAGATTATCTGCAACATACGCTGCAGAAACACTTATAATATAATATAAACACTAGGAACACCATAATTATGTGCTGATACCACAAAAAGGAGTGCATCTAACCTGAGATCTGGTATTTGAGGTCATTTGAATCAAAAATTTTTCCAGACCAGAGTTCTAATACATAGTCTAAACAAATAGTGTAACAACTAATGATTTAATGTATTTCCAAACACCTTTTTGGAGCACTAAAATATTTTTAAAATATTTTTTCACCAACCTTATCTCAAAGATACTCAAATTAGGAATTTGAAATGCATGTCTTAATTTTCTACCCAGCATTTGACATTCCTGTCAAATAAAGCCTGAAAACCTATGTTAAATAAATCTTTTTTAAAAAGTGACTGAAAAGGCTGCTCTTAATATAGACCTTGGTGATATTGTCACAAAGGATACCAGCACAACACAAGATATCACTACCACCTGCCTTTGGGAAACATATACTGCTACAACATGAGTTCAATTCAGGCTCAACGCTATCCCCACTGTCATTTCTCGGTAATAAACCTTAGAATACCCCACATATCTGTAATATATATTACAGAAAGGTGCGTATAGATATACACTACATGGCCAAAAGTATGTGGAGGCATTAGCAACACAAACGGTTGCATGGGTCATAAGACTACTAGGGGCCCCCAACCGCTACGGGCCACTAGGGGAGCCCATGACTACTAAGGGTAGAGGGTGTCCCAAATCAAATGAAATCTCCATAGACAAACAGTGGCAGTACAATGGTTTGTACTGAAGAGCACAGTAACTTCAAACGTGGCACGGTCATAGTATGCCACCTTTGCCAGAAGTCAGTTTATGAAATTTCTGCATTACAGGATCACCCCCAGTCAACTATACTGCTATAGTTATGCTATAATTAAGTGGAAGCAGAGTGGAAGTGGAAGGAGCAACAAGACCCCAGCCATGAAATGGTAGACCTCGCAAACTCACAGAGTGGAACCACAGAGTGGTGAAGCTCGTAGCGCGTAAAATGTCCAGATGTCCTATCATCTGTCACATAATTTACCACAAACAGTTCCAAACTGCCTCTGGAAGCATAATCAGCACAAGCACTGTGTTTTGGGAGCTTCACAAAATGGGTTTCCATGGCCGAGCAGCTATACACAAGCAATGCCAAGCGTCGGCTGGATTGGTCTAAAGCATGCCGTCACTGGACTCTGGAGCAGTGAAAATGTGTTCCCTGGAGTGAGGAAACATGCCTCAGTATCTGGCAGTCTGATAAATTAATCTGGATGTGGTGGATGCCAGGAGAACGCTCTCCATTGAAATACATAGTGCTGTGATGTTTGGTGGTGGAGGGATTATGGTCTGGGGCTGTGTTTCAACATTTGGCTTAGTTCTAGTAAAGGGTCATTTTAATGCTACAGGATACAAAGACATTTTAGGCAGTTGGGTTCTTCCAGCTTTGTGACAACAGTTTGGGGAAGGCCCTTTGCTGTTCCAGCATGACGGTGCCCCTGTGCACAAAGCGGGGTCCATAAAGACATGGTTCGACGTGGTTGGTGCAGAGGAACACATGTGGCCTGCACAAAGTCCTCACTTCAACCCCATGGAACACCTTTGGGATGAATTGGAACGACGATTGCGAGCCAGGCCTTCTCGTCCAACATCAGTGCCTGACCTCCCAAATGCTCTTTTGTCTAAATGGGCACAATTTCCCACAAAGACACTTCAGAATCTTGTGGAAATTATTCCCAGAAGATTGGTGGCTATTGTAGCTGAATGATGGGGGTCCAAATCCATGTTAATGGCCATGGTTTTGGAATGGCCATTAACATCATATAGGTTTGATGGTCAGGTGTCCACATAGATTCCGCCATATAGTGTATGTATACACTACCGTTCAAAAGTTTGAGGTAACTTAGAAATGTGCTTGAAAACAAAGCTGATTTCTGTCAAATAAAATAACAACAAATTGATCAGAAACGCAGTGTAGACATTGTTAATGCTGGAAATGACTACTCTAGCTGTAAACTGCTGCTTTTCAATGAAATATCTTCATAGGCATACAGAGGCCCGTTATCAGCAACCATCACTCCTGTGTTTCAATGGCACGTTGTGTTTGATAATCCAAGTTTATCATTTTAAAAGCGAATTAATAATTAGAAAAACCCGGTGCTGATTAAAGGCACAATAATACTGTCGTTCTTTAGACTAGTTCAGTATCTTCAGTATCAGCTTTTGTAGGTTAAATGACGGACTGAAAATGGCCAGAAACAAAGTGATCAGATATGCAGGTCTTATATATACAGTGGGGAGTATTTGATACACTACTGATTTTGCAGGTTTTCCTACTTACAAAGCATGTAGAGGTCTGTATGTTTACCATAGGTACACTTCAACTGTGAGAGACTGAATCTAAAACAAAAATCCAGAAAATCACATTGTATGATTTTTTTTATAATAAATTTTTATTACAGACCTCTACATGCTCTGTAAGTAGGAAAACCTGCGAAATCAGTAGTGTATCAAATACTTGTTCTCCACACTGTATATATAGTGAAAGCAGTGATAAGTCAAGGAAGGCCTCTGTAGTGGATAACCGTTTAACATAGTAAAGAAAACAAAAAAATGAATGGATTTGTCAGCTACTGCTGATGTCTTCACCTGCAGAACTACAGGCTACATTGCAAGGTTTAAAACCTTTAATTTGCCTCAAAAACAGGATTGCTAAAGGCAAAGCTTGCAGAAAGGTGTTCTAGAAAAAGTATTGGTAATGAGAACTACCAAATAGCCACAGCGATCTACCTCTTAGATATATACTGGAGGTTGTAATGGTAATGTATGACTGCCCCTCACTCTGTACTTAAGCAAATGCTTCCAAACTTATTGGATGGCATTTCATCATACAGCACTCAATCTCAACTCTGGACTTCAAAGCCAGTACATTTTTTCATTGCAACCCTCTAATCAGGGACTTATTTAAACCTGGGACACCAGGTGTGTGTATTTAATGATGAGGTAGAACAGAAAGCTAGTACTCTCCGGCCCTTGACAGGTAAAAGTTGAATATCCCTAGCCTAGAGCTGACCCCAGACTGCCTCGCATAGTAAAAAAATGTGGAAAGTCCATGAGTGGCCTAGTCAGTGTCTTGATGTAAATTCAATTGAAAATGCCTTTCAGTTGCTGATGAAACTTAGGTCAAAAACCTTAAAACAAACACCACCAAGATGGCTGCAGTGCAGGCCTCAGCAGAGTCCCGCAAGAGGCCTTGTATCTGGTGGGTTCAAAGGGACGCAAACATTATTTCAATTATTGCATGCAAATACAGCTCTGTGCTCAAAAGTTTGCATACCCTTGGAGAATTGGTAATACAACTCTGGAAAAAATTAAGAGACCACATTTTTCGTAAATCAGCATTTCTAAATGTATTGCAGCCATTCCATTCCAGTATCTGTTAAATTCCAACACAGGCACACCTCATTTTACTTAATGAGGTACTGATTAGGTGATTACCTGAACCTAATCAGTATGAGGGAAAGCATAAAAAACACTGCTGTGGTCATCACTATCCTCTTGCAATAGGACCAGCTGGATGGCAAAAATGGTGGAAGTAGTACCTCAAAGTAATTTGAATAAAATAATATCTATTCAGCATGACAAAAGAGTTAAAAAGAAAAGCTTTGAGTGAGCAAAAGAAGGGTTCATTTCTGGCTTTACTGGAAGAGTGATACAGTGAGCATCAGGTTGCTTCCATCCTGAAAATGTCAAAGACTGTGGTCCATAAGAACACGATCAAGCTACAGACATTAAGGACAACAAAGCTACAGACTAACCGAGGGTGAAAATGACTATCCACTGACCTAGATGACTCATTCGATTGTCACTCAACAACCGTAGGATGACATCAAGTGACCTACAAAAAGAATGGCAAACAGAAGCTGAGGTGAAGTGCACGGCAAGGATGGTTTGAAACAGGCTCCTAATGGCAGGGCTGAAGTAGTGAAAAGCCCTTCATCAATGGGAAGCAAATAGCGAGGCTGAAGTTGCAAAAAAACATGAGGAATGGAGAAAGGTCATCTTCTCTGACAAGTAACATTTTAAGCTTTGCCCAACACCTGTTGTCTAATATTTAGATGGCACCCACTGTGAAATTTGGTGGAGGATCGGTGATGATCTGGGGATGCTTCAGCAAGGCTGGAATCAGGCAGATTTGTCTTTGTGAAGGACCATGAATCAAGCCAAGTACAAGATTATCCTGGAAGAACACCTGCTTCCTTCTGCTCTGACAATGTTCCCCGACTGTGAAAATTTTTTTTCCCAGCAAGACATTGCTCCATGCCATTACCATTGGTAATTTGACGAGTTGTTATTTTCTACAAATATATATTCTAAATGACAATATTTGTATTTGGAATTTGGGAGTAAAGTTGTCAGTAGTTTATAGATTTAAACAAACATTTTAATTTTACTCAAACACATACCTATGAATGGTAAAACCAGAGAAACTGATCATTTTGCAGTGGTCTCTTAATTTTTTCCAGAGCTGTATTATGTGATTAAACCAATTTTAAAATGACAGTTAAAGATACTACCTGCCATGGTGGTGCATATCCAACTGCTATGCACTGTCGTGTTTTTGACAGCAGCTACTTATAAATCAATCTGTATCAGTCTGGCATCTTTTAAATAGGCTGTATCAGTCTGGTATCTTTTAAATGAGGCCTTATCAATCTGGCATCTTTTAAATGAGGCCTTATCAGTCTGGCATCTTTTAAATGAGGCCTTATCAGTCTGGCATCTTTGTTACAGGGCCTTATCAGTCTGGCTTCTTTTTAATAGGGCCATATCAGTCTGGCTTTGTTTAAATGAGGCTGTATCCGTCTGGCATCTTTTCAATAGGGCCGTATCAGTCGGCCATCTTTGTAACAGGGCTGTATCAGTCTGGCATCTTTTTAATAGGGCCATATCAGTCTGACTTCTTTTAAATAGGGCCATATCAGTCTGGCATCTTTTCAATAGGGGCGTATCGGGCTGGCATATTTTAAATGGGCCATATCAGCCTGACATCTTTTAAATGGGTCCTTATCGGGCTGGTATTTTTTAAACAGGGCCATATCGGGCTGGCATCTCAAATAGGGCCGTATCGAGCTGGCATCTCAAATATGGCCGTATCGGGCTGGCATCTTTTCAATAGGGGTGTATCAGGCTGGCATCTCAAATAGGGCCGTATTGGGCTGGCATCTATTAAATAGGGGCGTATCAGGCTGGCATCTCAAATATGGCCGTATCGGGCTGGCATCTTTTAAATAGGGCCGTATCGGGCTGGCATCTCAAATAGGGCCGTATCTAGCTGGCATCTTTTAAATAGGGCCGTATCGGACTGGCATCTTTTAAATAGGGCCATATAGGGCTGGCCTCTCAAATAGGGACGTATCAAGCTGGCATATTTTAAATAGGGCCGTATCGGGCTGGCATCTCAAATAGGGCCGTATCGAGCTGGCATTTCACCCACAATGAGCCGGTGAACTAATGCCCGCAGTATGGGTGTAATCAGCGGCACAACAGTTTCACACGCCTTCCATACTTCAATGTATAACACATTGGAATCAAGAGGTTTATGTTGTCTTCAATGGGTCTCTAAACATGACTGGAGGTATAGACAGCAACCCACATTGCCAAAAAGCACCATCCCAACAAGAGAACTATGGACAGCTTTCCAGTCAGTTTTCACACAGTGTTTTGCAGATGCTGTTATGTGTAAATGATGCTGTTGAATGTGTGGGCAAGGTGGCAGTTGGAATGCACGACTCATTCTGCAGAACAACAGTGGCATCTACACCCACTTCAGGCAGAATGGGTGGGCCTCTTAATTAAGGGTTATAAACTTAAAGGAAATTTTACTTAAAGGTAAAAAAAATGTTTACCTTAGAAAATGTTTAACATCTTTGTAGTGTTTTGTACCACTCAACATTTTTGACATCTGTTTAGTGTTTTTTTTACCCAACAGAATTTTAAACACCATCGTTGTGTTTTGTAATATACAGAATTTCAAACAACATTATAGATTTAAAGAAAGGAATCAAAGGACCAAAGGAGAAGGATAGCTGCTCTTGATGGGATTCATATTAGCATAATGGTGTTTTCAACATATACAATAGTGGTCCCTGTCAAGATGTTGCTCACCTCTTGAATTGGTGATATAACCTATTATGTTATGGTTGAGAACATCTAGGGAGGATCATGTTTCAACACTCCAGCAAAGTTAAGATTTGTATTCTTTCAGTTGGTCGATTCTCAGTTGCATTTAGCTTTACTCACACGCATGTATTGTCCAGTCAAAGGAATACGAATTAAGAATGATCTAATGGTTAATTCCAGGTGCTACTTCTTTTTCAGGTCCCCATTTGCAGCAGTGGCTGACTACTCCATGACCAGGAACAATGTGATTCAGCTGTGTCTAGAACTCACCACGATTGTACAGCAGGTAGGCAAATCATCAGCCTTTACAAATTCAGCTGAACCACTAGCTAACAAAATCACTGTGATGTTTCCATAAGCTGGAAATAACAAGATTTTTAAACAGATTTAGTCAACTCAGAAGCTGTTTTGTCCGCTCTGCTATAAGAAACAGCAATGTGCAAACAAGCCCAACCAGTAAAGACTGCCTCTGGCTACCCAAATGTAGCCTTGCCCTTTTGTGAGCATGACAGCTTGCCTGCCTACCTACCCAACAGTATGTGCATGCAAGCTGGGAGTCTGTGGACGTATTTCTTTCCGTTGGTCTCATTTGTACTGCAGGAGGAGAGCTGAACTGTTTCAGTGTGTATAAATAGGGGAAGGCTGTGACGGTGTTGTGTGGAGGCTTCCGTCTTTACTAGAGCAGGACGAGGTAGGAGGTCTCCAGGGAGGGGGGTGGGGAGTGTAGCCCTTGGTCCTGCAGGGGGGCTGTGTGTGCTCAGACATCCAGGCACATAGGAGAGGTCCTGGTCCAAGGCAGGGGAGGCGTTACGTAAGAGGAGCAGGTAGAGCAGCAGAGGCTTTATCTGTCCGCGGAGTCTAGCTGATGTCATGGAGATATTGCCGGTAAAGCAATATACCCCCCCAGCAGAGTGACTCATGGTGGATTGTTTTTAAAAACTGTGTTTTTATGTCTGTGTGTGTGGGATGGGGGACATCTGTGCTAAACCTTTTTGTCCTTTGCATTAAGCTGCCTTGTTATAACTGGAATAATAAGCACTTGTGTGACGCGTTCTCATGCGATGACCTCTGCCTCCATCTCCCTCGGTTTGGCAGGACTGTTCTGTGTACGAGACAGAAAATAAGATTTTGCATGTGGTGAGTGGGCTCACTTACTTTCATTCCCTTCAATGCATCCAAACAGCATTAGAAGCCCCCATAACTGAGTTACTGTCTGGGCATCTCATCCCTGATCCATCAAAATGACTGTTTCCTTTCTTTGCCTTCCCTCCATCCTTCCCTTTTCCAGTGTAAGACTCTTTCTGAAGTGTGTGATCACATCATCTCTCTGTCCTCTGACCCAATGGTGTCCCAGTCAGCCCATTTGGAGGTGGTTCAGCTGGCCAACATCAAGTCAACTGAGGGACTGGTAAGACCCCTGACCTTCTCAGGCATACAAACTAGAAAGTCTTCTGCCTTTCACTTAATTTCTCTCTCCCTCTCTTACAAATATAAAATATGCACTCTTTCTGGATGATAAATCCCTCTTTCTGGATGAAGTTTGCGGTATAATATGTGGACATTAACCATTATCTAAATCCTACATGTTTGCTCTGTTTCCTCAGTTACACACAAAAATGCACAGGATATACAGATGTCCATATAGCTTCTCACATATCACTACAACTTAAACAGAAGAGTGGGACAACTTGTGTGTGTGTGGGTGTGCGCGTGCCTATTTGTTATTCCACACAGTCCCTCTGAGGGCATGAGAGATATGTTTGTCTTTTAGCCTTGCTGTTGGTGATTGTGTCCAATTGAATATTTAGAAGGATTTTTTGATATATTTTATTTATCTTGGTACCGCATGTATGAATGTGTTATATTTCCAGTGAGTACTCTACATGGATTGGCAAACCTCTGTGTATTTATGTTGTCTCTAAGCTACCATGCTCTCCCTCCTTATAGGGCATGTACATTAAATCGACATACGACGGTCTGCATGTCATCACTGGAACGACAGAAGGAGTGAGTATCCGTCAACCACATGCTCAGTCAGGGTTCTGAAGACCTCTGGCATGTAGAACTGTCACATGGTACAGAGAGAAAAGTGTCATTTAGGGCTGTGTCACTGTGAACATACATAAGGACATTAAACAGCCTCAGAGAAGTTTCATTCAGGGCTGTGTCCCAGTGAACATACATAAGGACATCAAACAGCATCAGAGACGTGTCATTCAGAGCTGTCCCAATGAACATACATAAG
>JACXGJ010011350.1:0-19981 GCA_016801105.1 Esox niger | reverse complement strand
AGGGAGGGAGGGAGGGAGGGAGGGAGGGAGGGGAAGAGAGATGGGGGATGGAGGGTGGAGGAGGGGATATCACACAAATGTTTTACTCAATAGCCCTCCATCCTTAGAGGATACACTCTCTCTCTTCTGTTTATTTAGGATACAAAAAGTGCTGCCAAAGCTGCAATCTGAAGAATCAAAATCTGAGTTACATATGAAGATGGAACATTGGGCAGGAATTTAGTCACTGTTAGGCCTAAAGTGTGTCAACAGACTGTGGGCTCTGTGGTATAAAGTAACATATGCAATCTTGTTATCTTTGTATGTCATGCATTGGTTATGTAAAACAAACTGTAGTGCATGAAAATAGGAAAATAATGTGGGTATATCTTCTCACATTTAAAATACGCTCAAGCCGTTTACAAAACAACAACATTATTTTCTTTTAAATACCTTTTCTCTCCAAGAATTGAACTTAGTGGTCTTAACTCCATTTGTGAAAGACCATTTCCATCCCTCCAACAACAACCTTTCCATTTCAATAAGTTAACGTTTGATTTCCCCCGGCGCTGCGTCTCATCCTTGGAAAGTGACCTGCTCGGATGTATTCGACCCATGTTCTGAACGCATTAGGGCCCGTCGGTTCCTCCGACAGGACAGAGAGGCGGCCTGGCTTGGTCAGGCAACGTGTGTTGCCCAATGTCGGCCATGCTGCTTTGCCCTGGCACTCATGCACTGCGGCTGCTTCCAGCAGGAACTGACAGGGTGGGAGGCAATTACCGCCACTCAGCCAGCCGTTTAGGCTCCAAACCGACGCTGCCGCACACTGGGCCACCCTGGTCACTCTAGGTCAGTCTCAGACTAGGTTTAAGTAGAAATGACATTCCCATTCAGGGAGAACAGGGGTGTAAGGAGATGGATGGGGTTGGGTGGGGTTGGGGAAGGGGGCAGGTGCAAGGGGGTAAGAAGTTGTGTAGTGTTGGGTGGAGGGAGGCAGGGGCCTAAGGAGTTAGGTGGGATGAAGGGCAGGGGAGTAAGGAGTTGGGTGGGGTTGGGTGGAGGGGGTTGGAGCCTAAGGAGTTAGGTGGGATGAAGGGCAGGGGAGTAAGGAGTTGGGTGGGGTTGGGTGGAGGGGGGCAGGAGCATAAGGAGTTAGGTGGGATGAACGGCAGGGGAGTAAGGAGTTGGGTGGGGTTGGGGTCTAGGCTGAAGGAGATGTGAGGGTTGGGGGCAGGGCTTAAGGAGATGGGTGGGGTTGGGGGCAGGGCTTAAGGAGTGGCACACCATGTTTGACAGAGAACTGGTTCAATGCGCCATGTGACGCAGGTGTACTGGGGCCTTAATAAGGAGGGTGGGATTGGGGGGGTCGATCGGAGAGGGAGGTGTACAGGGGATTTATGGATGGGGGTCAGATTAGGGACTGGATTAGAATACGCAGTAGCCGGATCATTGCCGATGGATTAAAATGACTTTTCTTTCACGGGCCTCGTTGTGTAAATTATTTTTACAAACATTCTATACTCCAAGTTTACATATAGTTATTTTAACATTGATAATCTGACACATTCTGATGGTACCGTGCTACTGGTTGAAATACTGTAAAACAAGCTGGCATGTAGACTTGTCGCTGCAGAACATTCAACCAAATTGCTTGTTAAAAAAATTATTTTTACAGTTTTTAACGACAGTGTAAATCCATCTGCATTTGATAAACTAGCTAGTGGCCTTTCTCAGTGTTCCTTCTTGTCACTCCTGGCAAAAGGCACTGACTTATTTGGAATAATAATGAATTTCAGATTAAATAAAATGTTTACTAATTATAGGTTGGTGCCTTCATGTAGATAATACAATACTTTATTTTGAACTACAACGTCTTACCGTGCAAGTTTGTTCCAGTTTAATTGCTATTAATCAATGATCAGCATGTGGATTTGAACATGACACATGATCCACTAATCTGATTTCAGAAGCACCCATATCGTTGAAAACACCATAGGGTGTAATCAATAGACACCTTCACCTATTTTGTACACTCTGTAACCCACAAGGATTTGGGCATAAGTAGTATACTATATACTATGAAGAACAGGCTGCCATTTGTATGAAAATAAGCCTTCAGCTATTGTTTCGCAGTGGTTCAGAGGGTAATTGCTGTCATCATGGCATAATTACAACTATCTTTCCTGAAAATATGGGTTCAAGCCCCACTCTTCCATGAGAGTAACACCCTGTCATTAGCAAAATCAATCTGTGACAGTCAGAATAGGTTGCTCCCAAGTCCACATGGTGGGTCTCGGTTCTAGAGGGGAATATTTTGCAATCATATGCAATTAGTAGTGACTGACAGTTCAAAACCGGGGTCTGTAAATTAAACCATCATTTTCCGGCCATTAGCAAGTGTTTTTGATCTGCGCTTGTTCATGACCCAAGGAGTGTCCCAAGTGCTAAAAACTGACCAGCTTGATTTTGCATTTCAAAAAACACTGTGTTCTTGATTTTTTTCGCATGGGTGAAGTGTTCGATAGTCAGTCTCCAAATTCCTCCTACATCTCCCTGAGCTAGAGTGACCACAGATCCCACATCGCCAGGACAAATGTCTGAGACTACACAGCTACGACAAACTCTGGTCCAGAGCTGTGAAGACCGAAGCCCAATCATTACATTCATACAATCTGTCAAGGTTTAAATGACACAGAGACAAATCCACAAGGGAGAAGGTGGGATTTTAACTCATAACTAACCGGCTATGATCTCATAAGGCGAAAGCATACTTTGTGCCACGCACAGACCTTTCCACAGGCATGTAATGAAACTGAAAAAACGGGCTGAGTAAGTGCACGGACATACGGTAAGACAGGCAGCGCATGTGCGTCCGCATGCGTGACACGCATAATGAAAACGGTTGAGTGCATGTCAATGAGAAAGTGCACTATATAGCAAAGGGGCATGTGCTCTAAACACGTTGAGCCCTTTCTGAGCACATGCCTGCTCTGGGCTGTCAAATGAAAACCATTCGTCATTCACCCGGATTACTAATGACATTTCAATACCGGAGTTAACGTGATCATTCTGATCACTTCCTTTGTGATGGCCCACACTCTCACCGGTCAACGCAGATGCTAATTTGAGCCCTTAAGTCATTACATGCTGTAGCTGCTAGCTTTAGGTCCTGACGTGATACATACCAAGAGATGGGCATCAGCTGTGTATTGCAGCAACGCAACTTGTCATGATCAGGTTGGTGACACTCGTACATAAGCCCTAAAACCCTTCCGGAGGAGTGACAAGTGAAATCAGACACAAAAATAAAAATCCTCTAAGCCTATTCTATTCATCTCCTTCTGGAACCTCAACTTCTAAATCAGGAGTTGATTCAGACCTTGTATACCAGAAACAATAATGAAATATGTTGGCCCCCTCAAGGAAGATATTTTTAAGAGCCCTTATGCTGAACTCTACGCTGAACTTTTTCTTCTAAAAACCATTGATCGCCCTTTGAAAAATCGGTTGTCTTCATCTGATCATAATGATCCAATCACTATCTGACCAGAAATTTGCTGCGTTTTCATGGTAAAAAAAGTTTTCATCTACTCAGTGTGTGTGCATTCTGCCCAGATTCCCTGGTCTCTCCCTGAATGCAAATTGTTCCATCCTGTATAGGCCCTTTTGACAGAGGCTGTATATAATCGACTGAATGGACACTGAAAAGGCATCTGAATCTCCATTGGCTGGGCACACAGGGGGGAAATCACTTGGCCTCTAACTGAACAGGAAAAGCCATTTGGGTGCAACTGACACTCGGTTATATTCCATCCACTTACTACAGACCCTGTGGTATAAGACAGTAGAGACATGTTTATTTCTGGCCCTCGTGGGTTTGGAACCCACAGTTCAGGTACACTGATGCTTCAGAACTACTGTGTGGGTGGTGCCTGAAGGCAGCTTTTGGACTTTGTCACAATGGGGCAACTGCTGACTTCCATTTAAATTCGAACCGTCAATAATACTCTGTGAAATATCTGGACTGGGATATCAACCCAAATGATTTTTTTAATCATGTTCATTGTTCTCCATTTTCTCTGAGAATTTGTCCACCCCAGTGCAACCGAATTGTAACGTTCAACCAAATGTGACCAAACATACAACCAAACTTGCAACGGAAATGTTATTGTTCTTGCCTGTGTTAAAGAACACCTCAAATACAGTAATATACTGTAGGAAGCAGTTCCTAATATCTTATTCAGGCCAGGGACATCACTTCAGCATCTGAGCGGTGCAATTCTGGTTGGGCCCGCCCACACTCCCTCCTCTGTTGTCGAGGTGTCAGGACGCGTTAAGGATGTTCTCTGTCTTGCTCCTGTTCTGATCTTGCTTCGCATTGAAAACAATTTGGTTGGCTCGCATCACTGTGTTCCTCGGCCGTTTCCATCTCTCATTCGTCTGTGAGGTGTCTGAGTACTAAAACTCTTCATGGTCAAAAGTCCTCAGCTGTCTGAAAATACTGACAAGAGGTGAGGAGTCCACTGTATGGATGCTTTGACAGCAGGATCTGAAGATACTCTTGATTAAAGGACGTATTTGTGTCAGTACATACTGCAACAGTCACTTCAACCAGGTTGTTTAAGAAGGTAATTCATTCCCAATTAGACATGATGCAGGTGAAAATATACTGCATCATGTGTGGGAGGCATATCCTTGGATGGTCGCACAGACTTCTACATGATAACCAACGATACAGCGGCTGCTGTTTGGTACTGGGATTAACTAAAATGACATTGCCATGAGCAACACCATATGGGAGGAGTGACATAAAAGACTTTGCTGTCATAGTGTCACACACAGTATCTGCTCATGTTCAAGAATTTGTTTGACACTGTTACATTGTTGAAGCCACTAGACCAGGACAGCTGAAATGTTAAGCATTGTTTATACCATGTTTTTGTTTCTTTAACAGCACAGAGCACAAACAAACAAGACCATTTTGAGTGATTTTGGAGCACGCTGGGTGGCTGAGTGACCTCAGAATTTTATATCCAAAAAATGAGTGTCAGAAGCAAACATTTTAACAGCACAAACAGAGCACAAATGATTAAGCCTATGTGGCAAAAGTTTTGCGTTGAGTTGGGGGCCAATTACATGCACTACATGCAACTACAGGGAACTACACAGCAGCCCAAGACCATTACATTGTCTCTACCATGCTTGACAGATGGCATCAAGCACTCCTCCAGCATTTTTCCATTTGGTCTATCTCATGTTCATCATGATCTGACCACCTCAAACTTAGATTTGTCTGTCCAAAACACTTCTTTTTCCAATCTTCCACCATCTAGTGTGTGTTCTTTTTCCCACCTTAATCTTTCCTTTTTACTGGCCAGTCTGAGATATAGCCTTTTCTTGGCAATCCCGCCTAGAAGGCCAGCTTTCCTTAGTCACCTCTTCACTGTTGACGTTGAGACTGATGTTTTGCTACTATTTAATGAAGCTGCCAGTTGAGGCATCTGTTTCTCAACCTAGACAATCTAATGTAATAGTCAAGTCTAAACTGTATTTCTGATCAATCAGATGTTAATTTAATGGACAAAAAAATAGCTTCTCGGTAGAATCCAAGGAAATCTCTACGTGGCCACAAACTTTTGAACGATTTTATAAGTGTGTGTGGTTGTGAGTATATGCAAAACACACAGTATTTTTTATGTAATGTATATTTTGAGGAAACCCATTTAATAAAGACTGCCTGAGGATGACAGCAACACTCAGATTGCCAGCGCAATGTACACGGTCACTCTGAGTAGTCCTCTGAGAAGCCAAGTCAAAAGTCTTCAAGGTAAATCTAATAAACAGTGTTGTGAAAACAACAAATGTTGACCTTTAGTGACATATATGTGTGTATGCATGTGTGCATGTGTGTGTCTATGTGAATAATTGCTCGGAAGAACTCGGTAGCAAAAATATTGTATTTGTTGATTAGTTACAGAAAAGTTATAGACGTGTGACTAAATATTTAAATCTCTACTCAATTTACTACAAAAATTCCTGTTTCATTCTTTCACTATGTGATTCTGCGGCTAAACATTTCCTCTCCGGTTTAATTGGAAAACAAGTCACACACATGCCAGTGCCATTTTTCAAGTGCTTACTATTAATTCATCCCCTTTCCAAAAAAAGTGCTGTTTTATACGTAATGAAGATGTATAACTAAAGGATTGCAATTAATAAATTTGCACAGGTCATTGGTCTGATGAATGACGAGCAACACAAGCAGCAGTCAGTGGGATTAGAATTAACAAGCTCACGTCAGCCTAATGAACAAATCTAATCTCAGATCTTTTTTTGTTCTCTGTCGCTTAACCAAACCAGCGGGACAGATGAACATGAAATGGATGGAGTTGAAAACAGTCCACGAAGCAGATGAAGACAGTTTGAATATTTGAGGCAGCACAGATACTTGGCCTGGGGTCGTCATCAGGTTGGGAAAGTATGAATCAAAAACACACCCCTGCGATGTGTCCTTGAGGTTGACAACGAACGTTGGGAATTGCATATAGCAGTTGTTTGATGGTCGCTAAAACGAATGAATGATCCCATGTGAGAATGACTGGTGGGGCCAGGGAGTCTACATTGTGTTGGATCTAATGTCTTTTCAAGCGTATTCATGAGGATTCCATAACATATGACTTCAATTTCAATAGGTAGTTACATTCACTTTTTTTACTCCACACATTTGCTCCAAAATTGGCTTCTTCCTTCTCCTCCCGGGTTGTTAAAATTGGTCTATTATCATATTACTTAAACCTATTCCAATCCATTCACAGGTTTTGGGGTTGATAGGATCCAGATTTGAGAAACACCTTTTGCTTATTTCCGTTTTCTTTATTGCATAACAAGCACCTCTCATTCGTTACTCACCTAGACCTGGTTAAAGGGCTACACCAACAACATCAACCATTGTAGTGATTAGTGTTAGCACATTACGAATGGCCCTGACGGAATACGTTCCATAATATAACTCTAATGTCTAATTTATTACAGTTCCTTCAGTGAACCGGGTTTGGTGCCGTCACGGTGTCTTGGTTCTTGTCTGGGCCGGTCTGCTAGGGTAACCGATCTATCAAGGCTGCTCTGTCAGTCCCAGCCGGGAGCACTGGCTCCTCCAAGGTCTTCTTAGACATGAGTGAGCGACCACATCCCGCTCCTTTTTGTCTCACTTAGATGACCATAGTGAAGACAGGAGTCGAGGGAACTGAATAATATCTCCATAAGAATGCATGCTGTGCTAGAGCAGATCTGCTACAGTTGAAGTCCTATAATCACTGACCATGGTACAGGGTTTAAAATACATCTTTTCTGAATGACAGGAGTTTTTCTTAACTTTTCTGAAGTAACTAATGTGTATTGTGACCACTCTTGTAAAAAATGACAGCTGTGACACAAAGATGGGTAATATACATCAGCCACACTATGATTTGCTATGATTTTTCCCTCATATACTGCAACTGGAAAGGACTGTGAAAATGCACTTTAAGAAAGCAAATCCTTCTGGAGGGGTTTTTGGGGAAACAAGTGTCTTCAGTTGTTTTCTGCCCATAATACTGAATTGATTAATAGAATACTGAAAAGGCCCTTCATTTTAGTAGCACTCGTCTCAGTTCAGTTAGCTGTTGGCATTTGATTCCAGAGGGCTTACTTATGACAATTAAAACTATAGACGGCGCTTCGCCTCACACTGTTTCTATGACAACCCAGCTTATAGATATCTTACCATATCGCCCTCTCGCTTTGCAGACAGTGAGGAATCATCTTGCTCCACAGAGACGCCCAGATGTTGACTTGTGAGCTTGCCAAAAACGCCTCGGCCCAAAATCAAATCCCAAGTTTGCTTATGTTATTATGTTAATTAAAGGTATCGTTTACATTTGAATACCAATATTTCCGGTTAAGGGACGCATGGCCCTGTGTGTTTGAGTGGCTCGAGTGCATCGCAGGCCAGAATACTATTTTTTTTTTTTAAATCAGAAGTGTTCTCCGAGGGGTAGAGAATTTATTTTCGCCTCAATTTAGCCCCCTATGTTATATGAGTCTAATCTGTAGACTGTTATATCAATGAATGTGAGCCATCTTGAATAACATTTCAACCATCTGTTTTTCTGGTGCATAAAATAATATTTTTAGAGGCCACTGCTTATCTTGGTCAGGCCCGGGGCTGATGGTAAATGAACAGATCAATCAACAGGAATTTGGGGAGGAAAATAGAGGACACGTAAAGCCACCCTGGCTCATTCCTGCCAAATGTGACATTCCAAAGCCTTTCCCATCAGTTCAGCAAGCTGTAGCTGGAGGAACGAAGGCACCAGTTTTCATCAGAAAATGACAGCGTCGATTACGGGGGGAAACGCTACCTAATCCTTATGGTACAGTGACTAAAGCAGTTGCTCAAAGGACGGCATGAACAGTTAATAACGATCTATGTGTAATGAAAGTTAATCTACGGAGTTAAACTTACCAATTAACAAAAACTATGAATACCACATTGGCTACAGTTTAATCCACAAATGTTCTAAACATTTCAGGGTTGATAATGTGAGTATGTGTGTGTAAACTGAGGTGGAATTCCCTAAGGAATTCATTTAGTATACTATAAACATTAACCAAGTCATTAAATCAAGTCATTAAATCTAAGTAAATAATGTTTCCATCCTGAATCCGCTTTGATAACTTACGTACTTATATCAGATGAGAGAACAAATAGCCAGGTTGATTACCCAATACACACCTCGTGTTTAAATAAATCAACTTAGGCAGGAGCGGTGTTAAGCTAATTGATCTGAATAAACAAAATTAATCATCGTTCCCCATTCCTCCAAGTAGAAACCACCTATCCCAAAATCTATCGGTGGCCTAAATCACTGCAACGGAGGCACGGTATCGTAGGTCTTCATTTCGCCGCTAATGTCCTAGCGTGCGCTGGTCCCACTGCCATTAGACATCCGTTTGCCTCGCCAACGAGTCAACTGAGTTATGTGAGGCCATAAAAAGCTCTGCACTGCCCCGTCAGAGAGACGGCCATATCTGTCGTGTGCGCTGTGGTCCGAGTCATTGTTTGCCTGACAGAAACACAACCACAATTTACGCCCCGGATGGACATGACACAACATTCCAATAATTCCACATCTAATTCCTCGCCATTTCCGCCAGTGGGAATGGAGACGAGAGAGCAAGGGGAGCACACAAAGCCAGTGTAGAGTAGTGGAACACTAATGCAGGTTTTATAGACATAGAGAAAGTATAGACAATGTCAACCAGGGGGAAGCAAATAGATTCAGCCGTGGTCAGATATTGGACACAGCGTGGGGCCCGTGGGGTCTGTGGGGCCAGAACTTAGTGCCAGAAAAATCAGTACACTGCAGATTAACCACAACAACGATGAATAAAGTTTGATAAGATCATGTAATGTTTGTTTATTAGGGGAGGATTCATTTTAGCTAAATCTCTGGTGATTATTTCTTGTATACAATAGGTATGCCCCACGGTGCTTTCGCTAGACACCTCTAGTTCTTTGTAATTTAAGATAAAGTTGTCAGAAACAAGGAGTCCATTGTTAACTTCATAATCAGATGCTCCAACAGTGGATATTTCATCACCTCTGTACTGGTTTCCAAAACATCTTTTTATGGTATCACAATAAGCAGGACTATGTAATCCTCTTTTTTGCTATCCTGGATCAGATTGATCTGACTGTTTACGAGCATTTTTTGCCCCAAAAAATAATAAATCAGATAGGATCACTCACTGAGCCAGTTACCACAGTATATACATGCCAGAATTCAGTCTTTCAGTGTTTTAAACAGCCCTACATCTGCAGGACATCCCATGATACCACTTACACACTGTCATACAACGCCATGAACAAAGTCAGACACCCTGATTAAAGACACATGCAAAGGTACTAAAACGGTACCGTGTTTTTTTTTTACTTCTCATTATAACAACATAACACATACCTAATGCAAGTTTGTTTATTCGTTTCAGAAAGCACATTTGGTAAAACCCTTGACTAAGTTGAATTCCCGGATTGGAGTGTCATTGGCCTTTCTTAATCCACCCATCTAGAAGGATTAAAATAACTAGGATGTAAGGTTTACCAGATCTTTATCTCTGTCTAGAAGGTCAGATTTAAATGTTTATTTTAATCTATTACAGTTGGGGTAATCAAATAAAATAAACAATACAAATAATAAAATGTATGCATGTATTTAATAAAAACCCTGCTTGGGTGTAGACTTTTCGGCTGTGTTCTGACACAATATTTGAAAGCAGTTGCCAAAATCAGTTATTGAGTTATCGATTAGGCTCTAGAAATGCTTTAAAAAGAATCCAATCAGATGTCATCAGCCGTCAATCATATAACACAGCCCACGCATGGATCTTGTCAATAACACACAGAGCCCAAATTGACACAGGGATTGGCAGCCGAAGTCTGATCCCAGCACCTTTGACCCCTCTATAAACTCCTGAGTGATGGCACTGTAACCAGCAAAGGCAGTGCGCTCAACACACTTCCTTTAAACAAGAGTCTAGTGTATGGTGGTGGATATTGACCTTAATAACCCCTTAGGCCATGGGAACAGAATTGATCAGTCAGTCAATTAGATGTCCAGTGTGGGACTTGTTAAGAAACATCACTCTGGTGAATGCTTTGGTCACTTCCATCCATGTACAGGACGTGACAGTGTTTTGATGGGCTCGGTCAGGAATCAAATTACAGCATAGCGATATCTGACCATATCAAGTGGGTCAAAGTGGCGTTGGAAAACCGTCAACATCACACAGTAAAAATATGATGTGATTCTGCCCTGACACCGTTATGGCAGTCGTACATACAGCCGGAGAACCAGAGATTGGCATTTGGTGCAGTGGTAAACCAGGTACAGTTATGGATACTGGTACGGTACTGGTTGTCTATGAAAGGACTACTGACATGGTGTCCTTAGCTTTATAGAAATAAAGAATAGAACCATGAACAGAGATAATGTACTGCATTTTTGGCTTGTTGTTAGTTTTTATCATTAACCAATGCTGAGTATTGAGACCCAGTCCGCCTCTAAACTCACTGGCCTTGTGGGTGTTCAAGACAACTCAAATCCTTACATAAGAACGAACATGTACACAGTATATTTAGAAATCAGTGTCAGGAATCAATACTTACAATAACGGCGTAGTACGCGCTGTAACGACAGTGCATCACCACAACCCCAAGACAAGGACGCCACACGCCCCTGCCTTCAACCTCCCGCCTCCCCCTTCACCAAACACGGTTTCAATTCAATCACCTGCCCAGGGATGGAGAGAAAGCCTGTGGTGTGGGGCGAATTAAAATACGGAAAATTCACCTGGAAAGAAGCCGTTGATGATATATAGATGGCTGGGCAGTCAATGTCCCTTAGCCCGTGTTGCTGGCCATTAAGTGGGCAAAGCGTGACGCTAACACTTTGTTATGATAACAAACGATGCCGTCGTAGTAATGGCTTTTATTAGGTGAGTATGGGGTAATCCGAAGATGAGCCCTTTTCAAATGCCGTACAATTCACAGCTGACGAATAAAGACTTAATTGAAATAATTCTAGATTCCCGAGTCACTGTATACTTTGGCTAATGGAGCTGGCGATTCTTCTTGGGAGAGCATATTACTTTCATGCCCTATTTACACATCGGTTATGAAAAAAACTGGCAACTGGCTATTTTTCTGTTAATTCAACCAAAGAATAACAAGGAAACAAGCAAATAGAGGCTTATTATGAGCAAAGTCACAATAACTATCTTCAAAATTCAGTGAGAAAATGTTTTTAGTTTATCAACTCAGTTGATGTAAAAGTTATAAAACAATAACAGCATTCAATTCCCTGGGATTTGGCAGGACCATATGCTTGGTAAATCTACCCGGGCAAGGTCACCTTGAATGCATTAGAGTTTAATATGATTGACCATGCAGTCTTAGCAAGGGATTAGCACAGTGATGTTGACCGTACATTGAAAATGAGAGAAGCTCAACCTAATGTTTGTAGATATACTATATATAATAAAAAGTGAAACGTGAGCTATCAGAATGGCTCGATAACGACGCCACGGCTGAAAGTGTGCCGGTAATGAGGTAACGGTCGACGCGTGGCGCCGTTCGGCTCGTCCGTCCAATAGGAAGATGAGGGCCCTATTAGGTTGAAAAACGGAGGTGAATTTGATGAGCTGTGGGAGCTCGATAATACTGCCTCTCTCCCCCCACCCTCCGGGTCAAGCATGGCTTTATAAATGTTATCTGATTGGTAAGAGCTTTTCCGACGCTTAAATTCTACAGTGAAATTAATCTCTGACTATAATATTGATGGTACACAGAACCCATCAAGTGAGGCGAGGCAATCAGGCAATAAGGGAAGAGGCCATGGATAGGAAAGAAACCCGCATTGCAATGTAGATACGCACAATCAATCGGACGGCCTCACCCTTGGGTAAAGATGGTGTTAGTAGGGCAGACACAGAAGGAGAGAAAACTTTGATAAATAGGCATACCAGTGCACACAGAGACTCAAAAACTTCAAACTCAAATGTTGCAAGGTGACCTTTAACCCTAAGTTTGCGTTGTCTTATTTAGTAATATTCCTCTAACTCCCTGAGTCCCTGAGTCATAATTGCTAGTTATTTCCTGATAGTATATACTCTCTAACACAGAAATAAGTAGATTACTATTGACCAATCAACGGGTCTTTTGTAAAACACTAGTAATATATTCATGAATTCTATTCACTAAATGTATATTTAATGTGATTCAATTAACCCCTTCGGTATCCATCAAGTGGAAGTTACAGTTACAGTTATAAAGTGACACTCAATCTTAAAGCCTCCTCCACATTTACTGGACTGGTTGAACAGTGCTGAATTGAACAACCCCCAACAGTTAAAAAAGGATTGTGAAAACCAGTATGCAGGAGATCTAGGCCCGTCTTTAACCCCTGCCACAGTGCTAATTTCAAATCTATAATTACAAGCTAGTTAACACTATTTAATTACGAAGTACACCTATATAAAGCACCACTTAGAATTGTTCTAGTACTATGACCAAACACTTGATTTTTGTTAACAATAGCTCTCAGAGACTATTCAAGCAGGCACAATATAAGGGTAACTGTCATTTTCATTATGATTTCCTACGATTCTGTGGCTGTAACTATTGCCCCTCCTCACCTGTATTGAAGGAGAAGGTTCAGGAGGCATAATATGTTGTCCAGTGCATATATTTTTTTATTGCAAATGGGCAGCACTGTATCTTCGACAAAACATGATGTACTCAAATGTATTGTAAGGATGCAAGAAGAGTCATCTAGGAAGCAAATATAAAAAGACTCTGGCTAAATCCGAAAGGATCCCTTCCCTTCTGCACTCCATTTGCAAATTTGTTCGCTGCTCCGCTATTTGTCTGAGGGTCCAAAAGAATGTGAAGATGATCAAGGGTGTAGCGGGTCATTAGATCCTCCAGTGGCCTCTTCCAACAAGTATGCACTGTTGGCAGCTATTTTGAGTAAAGTGGTATCCCATGAAACAACACACTGTTTCGGAAATCTGGCAATTTCACACAAAAGGCCAGCATTGTTATGACACATGCATTTGTATCAAGAGTTGACACAAAATATGAAATATATCCTAAATTAATTACCAATTACTTAGGTTAATAACTAGTAAAACGAAAAGAGGGATTTGTTCATTTGAATTTCATGGTTGTTAAATTATTTAAAAGTGAAACATGAATTATATCATTAAAGGGGATATCCCGAATTCACTCCCAAATTGCAGAATTACAGAAGCAGCACATTAAAACAAGCTATAGTTTCACCATCTGCTGACACAGTGGCAAACATTTTGAGGAGATACGATCGCAGGTCATAGTGGCGCCTTTTATAAACCAATGGAAAATATGCATTTAGGAGGTGCTTTTCTATGGACTCACATTTTTTTATTGAGAGTATGTGGTGAACCACTATTCATTCATCCACTATTCATGCAGATACATTACTGAGCTTTTCTTATATTACAATGCAAAAATTCTTGCTAATGTATTTGTTAAGTCACAGATATGTCTCTAATTTGATGCTTATTGATCCCCTCCCCAATCTTTGCAAGTCACTCTCAGAGTTTCGAAAAGAAAATATGACAATGGAAAACCCTCTGAGCAAGTGGGTAGGGCTAGTTTTGATTACTCACTGATTACCTATTAACTTCCATTCACAGAATGGATGCCATTTTGTTTCAGCAGGGACATGTGCCAGCTAATGCTCCATAATGGAGGCAGTACTTATCTCCAAACAGAGCTGACCTTCTGTGTTCACCTTCCAGGGGTTAGGGGAATAATATAAAACAACTACTCGTTAATCTTCCTCCACTATGCTTCAATCCTATAAGCCCTAGGGGAATGTCACAAAGAAGCCATCAAAAGCCCACTGATTATAACTCCCAGCAAGTACTAGAGCAGAGGGGAAAATAATATATTATAAAAGATTAATCATTCCTTTTGTAATGCTGAGGTAGAACGAAAGACAGGACAAAAATCTACCATGATACATGTGTAATGGAGACTGACAGGCACATGAAAAAGGGCGCTAATTCATTCCCTCATACTAGACAGTCTTGGTACTGCAATATTCATGTCACCTAGCGCAATAAAAAGAGGACAACCCCGGCAATGCCGACTGTCTAAGAATAGCCTGCGTATCCCCCTTTTTTTAGGGGAAAGCTGGGTAGCACTAGCGCTTAGGACTGACCCAGATTGTATTAGCTAGCAAACCGGAGTCTGGGGAAACAGAGGGGGGAAAAGCACAACAACGATAAAAACTGTTCTCCTGACAAAAAGTTAGCAGAGAAGTTAAAGGGAGCAGAAGCACAACAAATAACAGCAGAGCAGGGATGAATATTTTAAGCTGTGGGGAGCTCTCACATAAGGAAAGAGATGGAGAGAGAGTAAGACAGAAAAAACACAACAGGCGCTAGCTGCTGCTGAAACTCAAAACTGTTGACTTGCACAAAGGGGAGTTTTTTGAGTGTGAGGGAAGCATCTGTTAAAGCATGCCTCTGTGTACATTTCACTTCCTAGTGGAGTGCAACATCAGCTTATTGGGGTAATCATCTAAAGAACAGCAAAACACAAATATGGCACAGGGTGCTGCTTTCCCTCACATTGTAAGAATATTTGCAGTTCTTGCAGTTCTATTTCCAGCACACAGCTACACTGTGCTGAGCTGAGCTGTGCTGCTGTGTTGTGCTAAGCTATGTACCAGCATGCAGAGCTATCCAAAGCAAACTTTATTTTATTTAGTTACATAGAATGCATGGGGTTTTGCTTGAAGGACAGTTTAAACTGTCCCAGTACCATTATATGAAAATTTAAAATAGCACTTAGGGATTTTCTTCTGGCCACTAAAGGCTTATATCTACTGACTGAACCATGCGATTGTGCGCTAACTTTAAACGCTAAAATGCTTATTAGTAGCTGAATTACACAATCTGATGGTATGCTGGGCTAACAAACAATGATTATGGCAACAGATAACCACAACTGTATTTACAAACTTGGATATTGACCCACTTCAGCATGGTTTTGGCACAGTCAATGCAAAGCAGGGTTACGAGCCAGAAGGTTTGGTGACTAATCTGGTTGAGCTCACTCTCCAGCCTGTCTCATTACAATCAAAGTTGTTTCAGAAAATAAACAAACTGCAAATCTACTACTAACAAAATGAAATCATAGCACCAACCAAGATGCAACTGAGTGCAGACAAATATATCAGAGGGATGGGGAACCAGGACCTTTATGACCTGGTCCAAGTATTCCCAATTGCTGCCACTAACCCTCCCCGCTCAACCAATAAGCTTTAATTTCATTGGTGGCCAATCCACACTGCTGCGAATCACCTGCTGGACTTGGCTGTAGAGCCTGTTTTATTTTTCCAAGTAGTACATCGCTTAGCCCTGCAATAACAAACA
This sequence comes from Esox niger, assembly GCA_016801105.1. Taxonomy (NCBI): domain Eukaryota; kingdom Metazoa; phylum Chordata; class Actinopteri; order Esociformes; family Esocidae; genus Esox; species Esox niger. The sequence continues at coordinate 3,979 of JACXGJ010011350.1, read as the reverse complement.
GAAGTACAGCCACTGAAGATGTAGATATCAGCTCTACACATGTTCATGGTACAGCAACAAGAACACTTGGCATATGGACTTATCTCGTTAACAGCCATTATACAACCTGTTTTAACCAATTTCTGAACAGTATATAGGATTATTTCTGTCAGCTCTGAAAAATTATGGTAATTATGGTTTAGTTAAAAGACAAAGTCCTTTATTTATCAAATGCTGTGAAAAACAGTATGGAAGTCCTGAAGCCCACACACAAAATAAAAATTTTGAATGACTTAGTTTGAAGGAGTCAGTTATCCTGTTTCATGGAGTTGTTACCCCGTTTCAAGGAATTGTTACCCCGTTTCAAGGAGTTCTTATCCTATTTGAACGACTTATCCCGTTTGAACGACTTTACCCGTTTGAACGATTTAGTAAAAACATTCAAACAATTGTTAATTGGTTGAGAAATAACATTACTATTTTATTCTTTAATGTTCTAAATATTTTAAGCAATTGGCATATGTTTTTCATGAAAATGTTTCCTGTCATGTTAATTTATTTGTCACGTAAGCAAAGATATATTTACATGATAACATATATTTATATTCACATTATATTTGTTCAAAGTCAAATGTCTAGCAAGCTGTTGAACGAATAAAACTGTAAGCTATAACTTTGTGAAATACACACACACACACGCACGCACACACACACACACACACCAACACACACCCTTTAACATAGTGTGGGGTTTGAAATTGCTATGGGATTGAGGTCTCTGGCCACCTGGTAGTTATGGGGCTCCAGAAGAGATTACGATCCTGATGCTCTGCTTACATAGCCCTATCACTAAAACATATGGCCCTCTGCCAGCCAGCAGATCTGCCTACTCACGCTTACGCAGGATAAAGTGTGAGAGTGGGGTGGCACGGATGTACAGATACACACACTCGGAGCCACTGACCTATCATGCAGACACAAATGCTAGCACTGACTGCACTAATGCGGTCAGACTCATGCACACGCTCAGAATACTGCCAATCAAGATATACCCTATATCCATGCATGATAGAGGCTACTATAATAACACCGATTATTGCATCACAGTATTTTCCCTGTCAACACAACATCAGTGTGCTGAACATGTCTATTGTTATAGTCAAATGGGCATATAGAGATACTACAACAGGGTATAAATTCAGGGGTTTCATTTCCCAACGCACAAGCAAGGCTATTACAAGCAGAATAGCAATTTTTGGGCCAACCATTATAGACTCATGGTTTTACACATGATTACACAGATACAATACTGTCTCAGACACCTGAAAGTGAAACTAAAATCATTTATTTGGATTGTAAATGTCATTATGTTCATGTATTTATAAATATACATTTTAATTAAAACACCTGCAACGCAAATACATTTTCCTCATTTTGACTTTTAGGGTTTGACTTACAGTACTGTACATTAACACACATATTTAGCCCTAAAGAAATAGTGATTTTATTGGTGTCATGAACAGTGACTCATGTGACACAATTGAGCTAATGAAGCAAACCACCTAGTTAAGACAACTTCAGTGAATGGAAACTAGCAAAACAAAGCAATGTATCCTATTGGAGCTCAACAATGAATAACCTGAAAAATGACAGGGATTTTTGCACAACCTTTCTAGTAGCACTGGAAATAAATCAGCAGATGAAAAAGATCTTTCTTCGTGTGATATTGCTGCAGAGCCACCAACAGATGTTAAGGCAGCTAGGTTCAGACATCTTGCTTGATTTGTTCCATCAACAATTTACAAACGACCCGATGGTGAGTGAAACAGTCCATCGCTTGGATGGCCAAGCACTTTGGCCAGAAAAACTGACTGTGAAAAATGTCAGCTGATCAAAAGGGTGCCGAAATCCAAATAAACAATTTTGACATCCCACAAAACAGTAAGGTTTGATTGTTAGCAAGAAGTACTAGAAGGTAAAAAAAAAAAATGTCACCCTCCTACTGTAACTTACTAGCAAACACTTTAGTTCCAGTTACCTGACAATCCTGTATAGCACCCATAGAATAATGGTGTATGAAGTCATTCTAAAATAATTATCTAGAGGTAGAGAAGGGGGCCCCTAACATTAGCTTTGACTGGGGCCACAAAATTAACAAACCCACCCTGTATAAACTGATAACAACATTGAGTTGTCCTCCATCTCTTTGATGTCAAGTTTTGTAACAGTAGAGGAGACTGAAGGGGGCAGAGACCTTTGTACCTCGAGGCCAATTACACAGCTCTGACTCCGCTTTGCCTACATCTCCATTTAATTGCGGAATTAAGTTGAATTTAATTGAATTTCGTCACCCAGAGAGGTCTCCTATCCCTCGGAGTAATGAGATGCAGGATGCTGGCACCAAAACCTCCCCCTACCTTCTCTACCCTCATTCCATATCATTCTTCCTTGTGCAAGTCATTTGGGTACATGGCCAGAGGGTTTGACCTGTGCTCTAACATCTATTGTGCATTCCTATTGTATGCTGACCAATCGTTGTGACAACCCCAAGGTGAGCGCCGTAGGCAGGAAGAAAAAAAGACCAAGAGTGACGTAAGCTAAAAAGCCAGTTAATATAGACAAGGAGGAAAGTTGTGACACAGTCTGTTCCAACACAGATGCTAATTTTAAAGGTCTGGAACGCCACACCTTAGCAGGAAAAACTCCTGTACTCAGTTCAAATACTCCGAGTTTGACTTGGTCAGCGAGTCCTACGGGAGCCCCAGGCTCCAAATATGGTTGTTAGGTTTTGCCCGGGACAGGTTGAATGGTTGGGAAAACTGTTCCTAGTTAAATCCTCCATCAATGGGAACCCCAGTTTGAAAAACAACGCAACATAATTTCCAAGAAAACAAGACAACAGCAAGCATGTCATGTCGCCCCCCCCCCCGCACCTAACCGAAGGCCAAATGACATATTGTGTGTGACTAATGAATTTCATCTTATTACTAGCTATAGCCCCTGCCTTAGGGCAATCATGGTAATTTTATGAATGTTGGATAACTAAAGGAACACACATCATTGACCCATGTTTCATCAATATCTGCCCTGTGGTGTGTCTGAGACACTATGTGTGCCTACAAGGAACCAATGCAAGTAAAAAAGAATGACACACACTTCTGTTAATCATGGAGGACAATAAATCTAGACGACTGGCTGAAAAAACAGACAATGAACTCCATGATCACCTAAACAGATGGTCATTGTGTGTAACATGTCCTACCCATAGGTGCACATTGGACTAGATAACATGATTGTATACGCCCAATTGGCTCCATTAATCTGGGACTGCTGTGGGGAAAACAACACAGAACACAACCAAACAGGGCTATTTCGGGGTGTTTGGATCTGCGTCATCACAGGCACAGGAGCTCAGGGAGACAGAGTGAAGCCGTGTGTGTGTGTGTCTGTGTGTGGGTATATCAGGAGGCCTTAATTACTCATGAAGATTTAAACAAATGGGGTTAGGGTTCCATTTTGGTTTAGACATTCCAGTTTTGGTTTTGCGGACTAGCACTCTTACAACCTGAATCAAACTAAATACACAATGACAGGTTGATTATGTCAATCAAGTGTGTAAATGTTAGGGCAACATTTGAGTCAGTCATGAGGGCGCTAGGGCAAAACCAAAAATCCCACCCCCGGGTCCCCAGGACGGGTTTAGGAAGAAGCCATTAGGACCAGGTTAGCTTTGGACATACAACTATTGAGGATAGGGTGAGAGTTACGGTAAGGGTTAGGGTTAGGGAAAGTGAATGGAGTCATGCCTGTGTGTGTGTGTGTGTGTACATACTCAGACTGACTGTGCTCTGAGGGCATTAACTCAAACCTGCTGTGGTCACATATGAAGAACGGGGGCTGATGTGGTCACATATGAAGAACGGGGGCTGATGTGGTCACATATGAAGAACGGGGGCTGATGTGGTCACATATGAAGAACGGGGGCTGATGTGGTCACATA
>JACXGJ010011349.1:0-19984 GCA_016801105.1 Esox niger | reverse complement strand
CCAGAACCCTACCAGACCAACCAGGAGCCACACCACTTCTACTATCTATTATCACCAGAACACTACCAGACCAATCAGGAGCCACACCACTTCTACTATCTATTATCACCACACCAGACCAACCAGGAGCCACACCACTTCTACTATCTATTATCAACACACCAGAACCCTACCAGACCAACCAGGAGCCACACCACTTCTACTATCTATTATCACCAGAACACTACCAGACCAACCAGGAGCCACACCACTTCTACTATCTATTATCACCAGAACACTACCAGACCAAACAGGAGCCACACAATATCTACTATCTATTATCTGTTAATCAGTGCTTCTATGAACCATAAGACCTCTCCGGTCTAGTACTGTGCTCTGAGTATAGATCTTCAGTACAGTCAGCTGACACATGTATTCCACAGCTCTAATGTTGGGTCCTGGTCTGGGCATTACTGTTGCACTGGTGCCCACCTTCTGTCTGTACCCTTTAGCCCCTTCTCCTATGTCCCCTAGCAGCCTTGATCCTTCATTATTCCAGTCCCAGCTCAATGGACAGGGGGAAACAGCCTATTATCCAGAGTCGGAGGCTTACAGGACTTAAGAGGTGCAGGTGATTTACAGGGAGGGAGAAAGAGCATGTTGTCTGTGGCTGGGAAGCTAGCCCCCGGCTTCCCCAGATCACTTAGGCTAATGTGATTAGTAGGAGTTTGTTTGCTTCAAAGTGCTGCTGCTGCTGCTGCTGCTTTAAATGATTCATGAAGGGTGAGCTGGAAGGAAGAGAGATGTGGCCTGTCACAGGATTCCTGCTCACACAGACACACAGCACAGTAAGTTATTCATTTATTCACACACTCTCTCAATCTCTCATTCGAGTTACTTGTTGCCTCGCTCCACATCTAGCATCAAGAGGCCACTGATACACTTTTCCACCAATGAGAATAAAGACTTGAAGTCACCTTGTCCAAGTAATCCCTGCTGCATTACTTACATGAAAAATATTTTGTGGTCCTTCAAACATGACACTATAATAATGTAATAAACATAGTATATTTACAATAAGATGATCTGGAGTGGCATTAAAATATATCATTTATGTTTATATACATCACTGGTCAAAGTCAACTAAACTACTGAGAGAGGTGAGACCCTCAACTGTTTATTTGTGTGTGTGTGTGTGTGTGTGTGTGTGTGTGTGGACAGAAGAGCTCTGGGATGGTGGCAGATGGACTCCTCTCCCTTCCCGTTTGGCAATTGAAAAGGTTACTAGGCCATTTCAACAACACACTGACGAGATACACTCATTAACACATGAAATGGACCATTTAAAGAGAGAAATCTCTAACAACTTCTCGTCACAACATTATTCCAATAATATTATTGGTTCCAATACTTTCAATAATGAAAAGATGAATTAAGGACTACACTTCCAATATAATTGAATTTACTTATTGGTGACAGAGCCAGAGGCGTTGTGTTGAAGTTCTAAAAGAATCCCAGAGAGGACAAAAGTTTTCATTGACTTGCTACTTGTGTGATGTGTGTGTGTTGTGTGTGTGTTTGTCTCTTTGTGACCGAGGCTATGACTCCTTTCGCCTTCCAAAAGAGCCCAGCACACTATGCCGACTCCAGAGGAATTCCCAACAAAAAGGAGGGATTCAAGGGGAGGAGGAGAACAAATGTGACCCCCTCTCACTTTTTAACACTTTCAATTGCCGCCTCTGTTTTCACATTGGCACATGTGGGGTGGGGGGGTTGGAACGTTTGTTGAGGAAGCACTCTATGGTAAACACTGAGCCACGCTCAATTTAGACAGTTGGTTTAGACAGACCTCTCCATGCATGTGCTTGGTTTGAGGATTTAAGAGAAGCGCATCTTCCTTGATTTGTGTAGATTAAATATCAGGCAAAGAAGAACTGAAATCAAATGGCGGATTCTCTCACACCCTGTTTGCAGAGATCTACTACATTTGAGGCATTGTCTTTCAAAAAGATTCAGAATCCTGCTGCATGTAAAAAGACACCAAATTGCTGTCATCCAATTCAGACAGTAGAAGCCTTTCAAATCGTTGAAGCAAAAAGGATACAGTCTATGAAAATGTCTGGTGGTGATTGAAAGCTGCAGGTTAGTAGTGACAGACAGGGGGCGTGGGGATGGAGGGAGCTAATGTATTTTGTCACATGTCCAGGGACTTTAAAGGTGTTGAGGAGTCCATCAGCTTCCCGTTGTGAGGCGTATACCGTACATACACCCTTCCCTGTCCCCTCAGATGAGGTGGGGCTCTGGCAAAGGAGCGGGCCTTGAGAATGGATGAGCACTTTTCATGATTTGTATACCTCATTTTCGTTTCCGTTTTTGTTCCTCATCGTCAGTGAACGTCCTTGGATCAACAGCTCAAGGAGCCCCAGGAGAAAGAGAAAGTTACACTTATCTGTTGGTGTAAGGCTTTGGTTTGGTTGTCAGAAATGGAGCGAGGACCATGAAGACCCAATAATCTCTTCCTCTCGCACACTGCACACTTTGTTTTCTTATGGGGGAAGGGGTTAAACGTAATCTCAGACGATCACCCATTGAGGTCTGTTATCAAGGGACATTTGCATATCTGGCTCCCAGGCCTATAATTATACGATAGAAAATGGAAATGTAAAAAGAACTCCTTTTGCTCAAACTGCCTTCTTTCAACAATGGCTGCAATTTCACGCCATGCAACTCCTCATCTCTGCTGCAAGCCAGACTGCCTTGTTTAATTTAGTGTGAGGGACTAGATTAAATAACTCATCGTAACAGATATCAAATAGGTCAACACGGGGGCTAGAAGGTTCCCCCAGTCCAATCAATGAAAGTAAATTAGCACAACAGTACGCAGTTTGAAAAACTGATTGTTTTTAATTAAACTTAATTATAGATGATTCTGATAAGTAAACGAAACAAAAGACAATCCTTTATCAGAAACAACAAATATTAAGCCAATCTGGAATAAAACAATTGTTGCATAGACACATATATTTAAATAACATTAACATGATATGTAAATAGGAAAAATGCATCACATTAGCAATGAGAAATTCTCACAGAGACAGAAGACAGAAGGCGTAACACATGGAAACACGGGCTCCTTGGCCAGACCTTCTGACAGACCTTTTCCCACGATATTCCCCACGGCTACTGAGGTTTAAAAAATACACATTTACCAGTTCCAAACTCATTCACTATAGGTTTCAAAACCTTGACAACAGAGCCTAAAGGCAATAACACATGTTTTAATGTGAAGACTAATGTGAATAAAGTGAGCCATTTAATGCAGCCCAATTCTCAAAGTAAGGGAAGGTAGAACTAGTGGGACACTCAGGCCGTTCATAAAGGGATGAGTCAAGTGGCAGTGGGGGTAGTGACATCACACAGTCCTCAGTCATCCCCAGGGTTTAATGGAATGCTTGTGATAAAATCCCACAGCCACCAACCCTTCACACCCATCACACCTCCCTTTTTGAGAAATAGATGAATCCATTAACTGGTACTTAAACTTGTGCTATTAAAAGAAATGGCTTTTAATTTTCGCAGTTAACGAGCGCAAATAAATCCATCAGTGAAGCCAGCGAGCGTGTCACGGGAAGGTTAAAGCAGTACGGGGTAAACAAGATGGCCGCTGCTGTCTTGCTTTTAGTCACTGTACAGCGACATGTGTTTTCCTCAAGTAGCCCAGGGTTAGATAAACAGTTGTAATGGACAAGTTGGGTTTGTTTCAACCAGACAGGATGCACTCGTCTGTGAAAGTTGTACAGGCCAAGATGGGACAGAGAAACACTTTATGCCAATTCAGAGTAGAGGTCGGATACTTTGGTCCAATCAGGAGAGTGAATCATTTTCACTGTCCAGTGGCATAATAGGACCAACGCCGCATGCCATTTACAGTAGTGAAAAAAGGACTGTAATGTCCTGGGCTGATTAGAAGAGAAAGTCAGCAGAGAGGAAATGACCGCCCACTAACAGAGTGGATCACTAAATCACTACACAGCAGCCAGGAGATCCACCCGGGCATGAACACACATCCACTGAGAAGCACAAATACAGGCAAACACACACTCTACATCACTTCTCGAGATGCCCATCAAGCAGTCGCTAAAGTTAGCTGAAGCTTGAAACGCTAGCTGCTTAAAGAAGTCATTTCATTAATTTATTTATACAAATCCACATATAAATCAGTTTTGGTACATACATTGACTAAATGGAAATATGAAAAAATGCTTTATCCCAAAAAAATATACATAAATATAAATTTGTGTTTGGAACCACCAGGTCTCTGCATAACAAACACAGGTGTCACCATGGACAATTACAGGGAAGTGAAAAATGTTGTCACAATCTATAAACAAAAAAGTTGGGACACTGTAAAATGTAAAAGAAAAACAGAATGCATTGATGTGCAAATCATTTAAACCCTATATCCAATAGAAAATAGAACAAAGACAACATTCAAATTCAAAAAGTGAGAAAGTTATTGTTTCTTGAAAAATATATGCCCACACAGCAACACGTCCCAAAAAAGTTTGGACGGGGAAACAAAAGATTGGAAAAGTTGTGTAATGCTAAAAAACAACCTGGTTTAACATATCAAAACTAATTAAGTTGATTAGCAAAACAGGGCAGTAACATGATTGGGTATAAAAAGTAAATCCCAGAGTGGTACTAAAGATGGGTAGGGGTTCACCACTCTGTGAAAGTTTGCACAGGCAAAAAGTGCAACAACTTAAGAATTACATTTCTCAACATAAAATTGCATAGTGTTGGGGATACATAATATCTTAAAAGATTCAGAGAATCCAGAGAAATCTCTGTACACGAGGGACAAACCCAAAAATCTATATTGGATGGCTGTGATCTTCGGGCCCTCAGACGGCACTGCATTAAAAACAGACACAATTCCGTAGTGGACATCATTGCATGGGCCCAGGAACTCTTCCGAAATCCATAGTTTGTGAACGCAGTATGTTGTGGCATCCACAAATGCAAGTTAAAACTTGCATTTGTGAAGAAACCATATAAAAACAAGATCCATAAATCGCCTTCTCAAGGCCCCTCATTTAAGATGGACTGAGGCGAAATGGAAAACGGTCCAGTGGTCTGACTAATAAAATTAAAAAATGATTTTTGAATCATAGACGCCATGTTTTCAAGAGTCAAGGGGAGAGGCACCATCCAGCTTGTTATCTGCGCACAGTTCAAAAGCCAGCATTTATGATGGTATGGGGTGCATATGAGCACATGGCATGGGTGACTTTCATATCTGTGAAGGCACCATTAATGCTGAACAATATATACTGGTTGTCACGTCCTGGCTATGCCCCTAGCCATTTCTGCACTGGGCTGGGGCCATAGTCAGGACAGGACAGAAAGAGGTGCCTTAGGCATCTCTATTTAAGTTTGGTCTCCCCAAATGGAGGCAGGTGTAGATCGTTGCCTCCAATTGGGGAACACATTTATGTGAATGTTTGCCCACACTCTGTGTGGATCATTATGGTTTGTAGTTGCTGTTTAGCCAATACCCAGTCACGGTAAGCTGCTATCATTTTGGTTTTCTTTACTTTAAATAAAACAATGGATTATTACCACCGCCACGTCTCTGCGCCTGTGTCCTACCACCAGCTATGTGACACTGGTTTTGGAGTAACATATGCTGCCATGAAGACAAGGTATTTTTCAGGCAAGGCCTTGCTTATTTCATCAAGACAAAGCCAACCCACATTCTGCACGTATTACAACAGCATGGATCTCTGAGTCCCGGTGCTAAACTGGCCTGCCTGCAGTCCAAACCTGTCACCCATTGAAAACATTGGCGCATTATTAAACAAAAAATACGATAAGAGACCCCGAACTTTCTTTTATCAAACAACAAAGAGAAACACTACACTTTCAAAACAACTGCAATTAGACATTGCATTTTGTTTAATGTGCATTTTATGCAGCATCCCAGCTTTTTTGGAAATAAAGTTGTATTAACTTGTATTAACTGACATTTACATTTTCTCCATAAAAATAGCTATTTGACTGGCTGGTCATCTGAAGGTCTTCCAATCTTACTGAATGATAAATAGCAATCTCATTATCTCTAATGAGGTCTCTTCATGTTATTGCTATTTAAACACTTTACAAGCAACTTCTGAACAAAAATGGTGTATGAAATACACTTGACTGACTTGATACATAATGTATACATAATATGTAAAAAACAATAACAATATCTGTCCAATAACAAAATATAATAAATCAGATATCTGTGGGATATATCTGGGATTATAGCAGGTTAAATAAAATGGTATTATTACTTTTTCTGTGTACAGTATCATTGTAGTCAAACTGGATAAAAAAAACATTGAACAGTCACAGCAGTTAATTCTGCAAAAATGTATACCCATAAATATCTATGAACATCAGGAAGGCAAAAGTGATCACATTGTCATTCTATTCATGGGAGGAGACTGGAAGACATCCGTTCGTTCTTCATCCATGCACGCACACAGGCATTCACGCACACACACGCCAACACGAACACACACACTACTCTCGTGTTGAGCGAGATAAAACGTAGCTGAAAAGGTTGCAATCAATCTTCATCCCGGGCGACATGTGCTATACTTTAGCTAGGCATTAATGAAGGTTGTGTCTTTTCTTTGTTTTGTTCCATTCTGTTCTGGGAGGGAGATGATGTAACTAGCGCCTGGGTTAATTACGTGCATCCACCTCTCCCCACAGATAGAAGACTTCCTAACACAGACAAAGGCCACACACACATTCACACAACTAGAACCGTACTCATGTCACAGACTAAATAAACAATATAGCCTCAGCACACACACGTACAAAAACATGCATTGTAGCAAACAGGAGGCTGTCTGCCCCTTTCTTACTCTCTGTCACAAACACACCCCACAAGGAGTTGAAACATATACTAGCATTGAGAGTGGCTACAATCTCTGCCCGAATAAAAGTGTCAGACATGGGAATTCAGAGAGACGGTTGTAGAGGTTGGAGTGTTGTCCCTTCCTCTCTCTACTCGGTCTCTCTCAAAGGTCACCTCAGAAGCAATATGCTTAAGTGTTCTGACTGAATGACAGAGTAGATGACATGAGAACACTACAGATCGACCGGGTAGGAGAGAGGAAAATAAGGCTTGTTTACATTACACGACATGTCCTGAGCCGTATCGAAGGAGACTCCAGACACTAGATTACTTTTTGGCGCAATCTTGCAGATACTGACTGCTGGAGACGCCGCCTCCTGAGGTGGTGTGCGACACACTTTCGATAGAGCAGTGCGCACGCATATCACTCAATTTTCCCGAGACTGATGTCCAAAATCCTATGTGGTGCATCTTGAACATGCCAGTGGATAATCAAACGCTATGGAAACGATTACACAAACTGAGAATAATCTATTCTCTTTTATTCTTAATCTCGTAATGTCAACAAGCCCCTGGAGTCAGTCCATCTACCTCACCCACTGTCCCTTAGTCTTTCCCTCTCTATTACATTCCTTGTCCATTCCTGACTCAGGGGCTTTATTTCTTTTCGTCTCTCCCTCTGGTTCTTTTTCTTTTTCCGTCTCTTCCATTCTAACTATGCTTTCATTATAACCACCCCTTGAACCTGGTCCTAACAGAGAGGGGGACCTTGTCGTTCTGGTTGATGGAACGCCACGGCAGCGTAAACTCGGTCAAAATTTGATACACCTCTGTGAATCCTAAGGGCGTGTAAGGAGTGTAATCAAAAAGCTTAGATCCTAAACGAGTCTGGGGACAGACATTATGTATGCCTGTTTGGTCAGGGAACACAAACAAGGGCTTAGCATTGATATAATCCGAGACGTGTCACACTTGGCTTAACTGTCAAGACTAAATTGTTCTATCACAATTCCAGTATTATTTTTCACATGAGTAAAAGGCAATTGTCAGATTGATGTTGCCTGTTGATTTCCCAATAGAGCCACATCATGAGATCACAGCTCAAAAGTAAATGAGATTATTTAAGTAAAGTAAGTCAGTTGTCTTATAATTTGTATTATACGGCCTCAGAAATATATATAGGTTATGTCACATCACTGAGTCCTTCCAAACCTCTTCCATCTCCATTCAGTGTGTCTGCCTTTTTCCTGCCAGGGCAAACTGAACTGTATCGTCTGATCTACAGAAAAGGTTATCTGCTTTCATCTGCCTGTCTTCAAGAAGTTGCACATCTCCAGTATAAGGAAGCGGTAAGATCATCGCCAAGCCACCTCAACTCCATCATGGAAAGAGTCCTGTCTGGCAGAAGGTTTAATATGGAGTTGTTCATATGTTGGATTACTGTTTTCTTTGTGTGTCTGTATTCTGGTTGTGTTGTCTGTTACTGGCAGTGCAAGGTCAATAGAAATGTACTTGATTCTGACACAACCAGCAATTCAATAAACAGCCAAATACAGAGAACAGGAGGCCAAGGCGGTTACGTATATACCAAGGACATGGTGTGTGGAGAGGATTCAATGTATTTGTCCAATAAACACTCTTGTCTTTAGTTTTTGTTGCAAAATATTCTGCTACGGCGTACCCACCATGGTCTGCCATTAGGTTACCACAATGCAACACTGTCAATAACCAACACCAAACACTGGTCGAAGCCTATACTAGCAGCCTTCGATCGGGCTGCCTAACAGACGTTCAGCTGAAACAACATCGTTCAGATGAAACAGTTTTGGCAAATCATGCTGAATAAAATGTAACAACTGGCTGACAGAGTAGAGTGCTTTTCTGGACATACCAATTGGTTTCATGCAACCACTCTCAATCAGCCTTTAACAACACCACAGACTCCCTTGTTGGTTTTGGGTTAAAATCAGGCATAACACAGACCTCATGCTCTGACTTGACAGGAGAACATTATTAACAAAGGTCTTTAAAAGCAAGATCGGAGAACCATTGACGTTGTCATGTTTTCTGTATTTACTGGTACTTTGTCATGATGATGTAGAGGGACACATGATCTAGTATACCTATGTATCCACTGGCTGATTTGGTGATCTGGATTAAAGATAAAAGTTTTAAAAACATTATGAAATGGGAACTACACTGTAGATGTGACTGGTTGCTACATGAGTTCCTGATCTGAGCGATATGTTGGTCACAGTAGACTGGACCGCGATGGACCACACAGTGAGGCGAAACACACAAGCAACTTTTTTATCGTCAGCTCCAAGGAATCTACATTAACTGCCAGAAATTGTACCACTCTCTTTCCCCCCACACCACCCCCAGCTGGATATAAAACCTGTGGTTCAGAGCCACCAAACATTCAGAGACAGCAGGGAAAGACTGAGGAATGAAAAGGTCAGAGAGAGCGAGAGAGCGAGAGAACAGGATGGATGGAGAAAGGGAGGTAGGGGGAGCACACTTATTACAGTAATCAATGACATTTTTTACCTGCCATTTATCAAAGGGATTTAGGACTTGAACTGAAAGTGTAGTAGGAGGAATGTAACACTGACTTTACATGTAATACTGATACACACCACAGCTGATTAGATTAAGAAAAGATAATGTGGAGAAGGAGAGGGGTGAGGCTTTAGAGGGGTTGGTGGGGGTGCCCCCCCCCCCCACCCCCGCTGAGTCAGTCAGCCTGAGCCTGCCTGCCCCAGAATTTTGGGCTCCCCGCCAGCTTGCGTCAGATGAGATGGCCTGCCACTCTCCCTCCCCTTCAAGACAAACAATGGCCACCTATGTTCCCATAGGGACCAGGCTTGGTGGGAAGGCCCTTTGGCAGTCCGGGTGGGTAGGGACACAGTCCCCCTCTAGTGCTCAGGGAAACCGGCGGGCTGGTTGGTTGGCACACCAATGCGGCACAGAGGAAAGCATCAACACCCAGCTCTCATAAAAGGGGAGAGGGGAAAAACTCAAATTGTCCCAAAATGAGCTCACTAAGCAGGCAAGGGGTAGCCTGGATGTCAAAATAACACAAAAACAAAACCCCCCAAAAAAGGACTTCACAAGGTGGGAGTTTTCTATGGACTGAGAGCACACCCTATTTCTATTCTAAGTAGCGCGTTTCTTTCTCTAGGGTGAAGGAAAGGCAAAGGAGGTGCCGCAAGCCTTCCTTTTATACAGCCCCGGAGAGAGCAGGCGTAAAGCACGGAGTGAAATCAGACCTGGCTGACTGGAGGAAGGAGGAGAATTTGGGAGGAAAAGGCAATGGTTTCAAACATCTGCTGAAGCCATTCTGTCAAAAAGAGGAGTGGGGTTACATGGCGTGTGCACTACAAAAAGACAAACAGGGTTCACAGTCCAGTCCATCTGTCTCCATGCTAAGACTCGGATTCCCTACAACACATTGGTCCAGTGAGTGGGAGTGAACAATATGGCCGCGATTATTATTCCATTAGAAACTTGGAAAAACTGGATGAGAGTTGCCATCGGTCTACCAACAAATGTAGGGCTACTAGTTACCAAATAGCAAAACACAGACCTCCCTCCCCAACCCCACGGGCCCGCAGTCGCTCTCCCACGGCGCCAACTATTGTGCCACGTTCAAAACAATACACAGTAGAAGGTACCTCCATTCCAGATGACACTCTCCTTTACCTGGCACTGCAGTGTTCCTGCCTGGGAATGCAATAAGTGACAGAGGGGGAGAGAGTGGAATGTACTGCAGGTTACCACAGGACCACTACTGGAACGTGTGCCCACATGTCTACACCCCCTGTGTAATTCTCTATCCTCCCCACCCGACAGCCTTGCCATCCCATCTGTCTAGCTGACTGTGTGTGTGTGTGTGTGTGTTTGTATTTCCCATACAAAACGCTTCCGAGTCCTTGTCAGATCCCTGAAAAAGGGCAACACGAGCTTTCCATGGGAAGTCATCCATGTTTGAGAGGAATGCGAACCACGCCGTGGGCCTTCCTGAGTCCCTCAGGTTCAGCGTGAGGCACCTGAAGACGAGTGGGAAACGGTGTGTAACGGCCGGCTCGCCTTTCACGGCGGATTCAGCCGGGGGAGGGGCGTGGATGCCGGGACAACGGGGACTGTTTGGTTTCAACCAGCCCAGTCATTCTGGGTGAACGGGCAGGGTGCTGGGTGGCGGTCACGCGGTGAGGGTCCAGTTACCACACCCGCCCTCCACACCGCTGGCCACACCTGCGGGAGGCGACAGGGCTGGGGAGTGAGGCGCTGGGTCTGCCTGGCGTGGTGTGGGGCCTCGGGAGCTTGCTGCATGACAATACACACGCTCAGTGACAGTGTCCTCTTACCTGCATGCACTCGCACACACACACACAGGGAGTCATATAATCCTGCTTGGCTGTATTGTACACATCCTTAACCATACACGTGGATACTGGAATTAATGTAAGACCACACACACACACTAAAGAGTTCATTCCAAAATAATGGGTCTCGCCAGTCATGTTACCCGGGCAGCCAAATCCTCTAAAACCTACTCTTATCATTCCACAGATTAAGAACAGGAATGGAATGAGAAAAAATTAGAGCAAAGAGAGACCGGGCAAGAGAGACAGGAAAAGAGATGGGACAAGACACAGAGGGGAAAAAAATTGAGAGAGAACACGAAAGAGAGAAACAAGGTGAGAGAGAGAGAGGGGGCGAGAGAGCTGCACCTATCCCTTCGTCTCTGGAACAGTGGAGGCCTGTGGGTGGAAACAGGATAGCTGAAATTCCTGCCTCAGACAGCACGTCCATAATCTCATTATCTGGGAGAGTATAAAATCAGCATTCCAGTGCCCACCCCCTGCCACCTCTCTCTGGGCTGCTGTGCCCCCCCCCTCCCAGTAAGTGGGGGCCTCAATGTGACACAGGGCCACATCAAACGGCGACGGGCCCAGTCAAATCTGGGCCCAGTTTGACCTTCACCTTTCTAACTGGGCTGAGTAAAGGAGGGGGGTGAGAGAAGTGGCATGGTGTACTGTAGCGCAGGGCAACGACACGCTGATTCACTGATTAACAACCAGGCCTGCGAAAGAGACACTCTGCTTGCCTGTGTTCAACCAGTGATTTGGCTTGGTTTAAATACAAAATAAGCATGATAAATGCACCCCAAAATACAAAATGTCCCAGGAGGGTTTGGATAATGTTCATTGAAATGGGGCGTTCCGTTGAGTGACAGCAGACCTCACACTCTCCAACAGTCCTGTTAGGAACCGTGACCGCACATGGCAGGTGTTTGGTCTGGCTTGTAACAGCAGCGTGACATGGCTGTGACCAATCATTGGTAACCTGATGTAAAGGAGTCCTGATATTCCACGCCGTTCAAAACAGAAACCAAACACTTAAATTCTAGCCAACGCATCAGTGATTGATGTACGGGCCTGCTTTAAGGTCCTTGAAATCATAGTCCGCTTGTTATATCCTAGCACAGCAAAGCCTGGTATGATTATGAAAGTATACGCAGTTTTCAGATGTTCCATTGCTAACTGTCAAACTCTGACAGATTTCAAAACGATCAGACAATCTCAGAACTACTGTCTAATAACACAGTGACATTAACACGCTCGCAGGCCGGTATAGCATGTACATTGCCGTTCAGGAGAAATGCATTGCTCATACAGATCTCTCAGGCAGACAGGCAGACAGCGAGGCTTTAACATTTTCATTGAATGTAAGACAGGGCAAAATTCATAACCCAAGTGGAGGCATGAGTGAATCATCAGTACCTCTGAAATGGCCCGCCTCCTTCATCCGGTGATTAGGGAGAATTGTGCATGTTTTTGTGAGGAGACACCCGGTTATAAGCCTATAACAATTTTGAAAATGTGTTTGGGTTGACCTGATGTGTATTTTGTATAGTTTGTATTTACATCAGGACTTCACAATTGATCTGCAGAAAAATTTCTTCCAACACGGCATGTTGGGGTTAACAGCGGTGTTAACATCCCAATCACCCACTGGAGTTCTGTGTTGACTGACTGCCGTTGCCCACTGCTACATATAATATTTTACCAAATGTATTTTTACCACTTCTGCCCCCGTGTCTCTTGAAATCAGAAAATACCTTTCTGATGCATTTGAAACCACACTATTATTAACATTCAGTCCAAATAATATTTTAACAGACTGTAAGCATTTGGTACTGAGGAAATAAAAAAGCATTATTAACACTAGACTATGTAGTCTTAAATAGCTAAAAACCCTCCAGATCATATTGAGCAGTAAAGCCATTAAAATCCTATGTAGTATTTCAAATTAAATGTTCTGCTGGCTAGTCGACTAAAAATGCTTCAAATGACCAAATGTACGGCCCAAATACATTTGAACAAGTCAACATTTGCCATGTCAAAGGTTTCAAAGTCAAACATAAGCAATAAGAAGAACGTTCAATCCAAAAACGCTGACAGCAATGAAAAAGAAGGACAAGAGACCAAAAGCTGGCATTAGTATTCCGTTCATTTTGCAGATGTTCTGTTTCGAAAGGTGAAATGAGTGGCTGCTAGAATCGGTCTGTTCCAGACCTGTCAAATAGGAGAGCCAGGACAGGGAGCCCTGTACCCGGGAGGATAAAGTCCAACACAGAGTGCGTGTGTCTGTGTTGAGGGAGTGTACACTGGGTATACGGCTCTCTTTCTTGGCCTGGAACTGGTGGTTTTACAGTAACAGGAAGGGAAGGGCTATGGGAGACACAGAGAGATGAAAGGCTCCTTCGTCATCTGGGCTTTAATGAGAGGTTGAGCGAGAGCCTTGTTTTGACTGAAAAAGGGCTTTTAATATACATGACAAAGGCCGTCCTCTGGGAGCTTCCCTGTGCACTGACAACTCTGCTGCACTCCTTTAAAGAAAGGCCTTTCCGGCAGCATCGTCGCTGTTGTTTTCGTGGGTTTGTTCTGTTGTCTACAGGAGTTATTGGATATGATGTTGGATTTCCCTCAGCCCCAAATGATGCAAGTTTCTCGCCAAAGCCAATATGCAAAAAGCATCTGCCTGGCGAATTGTGCTGTACAACAAAGGAACCCAAATTGTAAGGTCAACACACAGTGATCTGGTGGAAATCACTGTGTGGATAAGGCACAATGAGAAAATCAAACAAAGGCAGAGGCAGTTCAGCTGGTCATCTCGTTGTCTCCTGCCTCCACTGCAGAGGAACCTGTGCACAGGAGGAACACACTCCGTCTCAGTGCCTTGACGGCAACACTAACCTCTGTGTGGCCTTAAGTAACCCTACTGTCTCTCACTGAATGCTTGTCACCCACCTGGCAACACAAGACTGTGTGCTTGACTTTCCCTTGTCTCCATGTCTTTCTCCCTCTCTCTCATCCCCTTCTAAAATACATACCTCTTCATCAAAGTTCCTGCCATGTGCAAAACATCATCTAAACCCCCCCCACCCAAAAAGCTATGTGGTATATTTCCGGAAAGAAGCCATTGGTGATGACCCTATAATATATGTCAGTAAACTGTAGTTATGGGAGATCTACAGTGTAGAACACAATATTAAATGCACTCAGAAACACTACCACACGCTCACACAAACAAAAACACACACGAACAGGACCCACAAACCCAAGGGAAAGTGTCATGTGTTCATGTGCTGTACATTATGGCCATACAATAACAGCTGATATACTTCATATAATCTGCCACTTCCAGGAAGTTCTCAGCTTTTCTACGAACCCAAAAAGGTAGACCAGTCTCAGGGAGAGATGCACGCAAAGGCGCAACCTTTACAGACGATTGGCCCCAGAATGTGGCAGGTTTGGAAAATGACAACGGACCTTAATAACGCACAGATGAAAGCAAAGGGGCGTGTCTTACCTGACAGGGTACCGGTTCAAGAGGAGATGGCACATGAAAGAGACGGAGAAAAAAAGACAACATTAGACACAATTCATTAAGCAAATATTTTTTTCACACAGACCGTCCTTCCACAGCAGGGGTCTCCAAACTATTCCACAGAGGGCCGTGTGTCTGCAGGTTTTCTCTCTCTCCTTGTACTTGATTGACTAATTAGGCTACTGATTGGTTAATATCTACCTTCACCTGGTTGTGTAGGTGTGAACTGGGAACCAATTTATAGGAAAAACCAAAAACCCGCAGACACACGGCCCTCCGTGGAATAGTTTGGAGACCCCTGTTCCACAGCATTGACAGCATTGACAAAGCATTGACAAAACTGCTGTGTCCAAGTTTGGGGTCAGTGAATGTCCTTACTGGCCACGAGCTAAAACAGCAACAATAAAAGATACTGTCAGAGAATGCTCTTCTATCATCGTGCCATTGCACAGCTCTTTGCATGTTAGACATTATGACACTGCAGAAAAACACACACCATGACAGAGTCCCTATTCCAGAGCAGAGGAACCCACTTGCATTTAGATCACGTTGAAGATTCTGGTAGTACTCATCCATTACTCCAATCCGGTAGCCCTCTGCATAAAGTAACATCTTTAACCTTTACCTTAGTCAGCCTTAAGTCATGATTTTTGTCTTGTGTTATAAGAAACAGATGATAACTGTCCTTCATGTTGCTGTCTATTGTAGAGTGTAAGGGACATGTGGGTATCATCAACATCCAGTGCCTTCTTCAACTATAACCCAGGAGATGTCACCTTTTGCCAAGAAACTGTCACCTTTTGCCATCATCCATATTAGAAAATGCACTGGGACACAGGAACTTAGATACTGCTTATCTGAAATATAAATGAGGATTACCCTCGAAAACCTGAGATGAATATGTATTCCGTTCAACAAGAAAGTCTGACTTTAGCATACCCCAGAGTATTGCCTGGGTATGAAACCCAATGAACCGCATTGTCTGTAATCTGATCCACATCAACTGCTAATTTGCTTGATTTAAGGATATCAAAGCTGTCCCTACGTAGCCGTAACCCGAAACCAGGCCTTCAAGGTGAGACACCATGATTTATGAGGCTTTACTGTACAGTTGGATGGGTTCACATCCACTGTGGCTTGAAAAAAGGGAGAGGAGTGCCTGCGAACACTATTTCAATTTCATACAGTGACTCTTGCATCAGGTCAACCTGGTTCCGTCAGCTTAAACAAGGCCAAACTACAAAGAACACCGTTCTAAAGGAAACTTAAAGTGATAGAGACAGGGGAAGGAGACAGAGGGGTGAGATGGGGGAAGACAGAAGCGCCTGCACTATCATCCGGATCAGTCACATGGTGCCTTGATGCAGAGATATCGTGCATTTGAAAGCAGACCTCCAGACATAATAACAGTCTCTTGATACCCATCTCTGGTGTGGGTCATGAGAGCGACCAGTGAGCTCAAAGCCCCTAGCTGAGCCTTGAACTGAGTACACGGCATGGAAGGTAACTGGGGCAGGTTGTCTTTCATTCTTCGAAGGTTTAACTGTGGAATAGATGCTGGCTACATGAAAGCGATGGGTGCTGTAATCTTGCCATTAGGCCAAGTCAATCCCTTATAGCTTTGGGTTAGTCGATCTTAGACTGATCCAAATGAATGACTAGAACCACATTCAAAGAGATTTGTGAATACTTCTGATTCATTGAGCAGGCATTCCGCCCAATAGGCTTAAAATGTCAGAGTGAAACAACAGTAAAAATGCTTAAGCCCAAAGGTGAAATGGATCATCTGAAGATGGGAACCCAGTGAACAAAAAGAAGAAAACATCACACAAAAAGACGTGTATCCTGTGCTCGCAGGAAACATGCCATTTTGTTAGATGATGGAGGCTCAACTATTGCAAAATGTCTACCTTAGAAAGTCTTTCACAGGGGTCATTATGTACAGCTCAGCGGTCATTACGTACAGCTCAAAAGCACTCCTAATGGCAATCAGAACAATTACATATTCTATTACTTTGAATAGACTTCACTTTAAAAGATCGCTATTATGTAACAAGAATAAAGCCTGACAGTCATGGTTTTGTGCTGTGACTCGACACCATCCGCGTGGGGCGGATTCAAATATATACAGTCCTTATATTAATGGCTCGGCCATTTAAAAAGTGAAGGGACTGCCCACGGCATGCTGGGAAATTGCAGAGCAAAGCCCCCTCAGTCAGAATGCACTAAAAGTAATCAACTTTCCAAGCAATCTTCATTACGAAGAGAGCACTCTACTTTATTGAGATTCAGATAGCCTGGACTTGTGCCAGCACACAAAAAGTATTTATTGATTGCACTTAATATAATAAGCATGGGTTACCCAGTGCAACAGTTTCATTAGGTTTGCTTTAACGGGCGGTGTTCTCTGGATGTGGAGACGTCGAGGCTTGGGAGCCACTGTAAGGTGAATCTGTAACTGAGGACGACCGGCTAGAACTGAGTACAAAACCAAGAGTATGAACGTAAGCCACTTCTGAACAGGCACAGATGCCTGTCACCATGCTTATGCACTTTGTCTCATAAATTATTTGCTACAAGAAACAAAAAATCAGCTTTTCGGTGGACGTTCTGAACTATTGTAGCTATGGTGTTCAGGTGATGCCCTACCGTAGGTTCGCCAGGTTGAGACATTATAATATGGTACACTATCAAAGGTCCAGTGGCCTGGTTCAATAGACTGTAGGAGTTAGTAAAGGGCTCTGCCTGGTCAGAAACCGGTGGTCCTTATAGAGGCTGTAGTTAATAGGCCCGGAACTGCTGAAGTAACTTCATAAATAACTTCAACTCTCATATGGTTTAATGCAAAGTAATGGATTAAACACACAAAGAAAAATGGAAACACCATTCATCATCCAATCACAAGCTGTTTTTTTAATATGTACTGTATGCTGTTGAAGTCCTCAAAATGTCCAGTAGATAAAAAAGATGGGTATGGTGGTGTGGAGCGAGGAACATGGCTTCCTGGAACCACGGAGTGCAGGGAGCCATGGCTCTAATAAAAGTGGGAAACTGGCACTAACCCGACAACCACATAGGTTGAGTCATACAAGCCCTATCTGTGTTTCAGCCGCTGTTTGCATTCCTTTTCACATTCAAATCACTCCCTCGTTTCAATCACCCTATTCTTCGTCCCCTCATCGCCAGCTGCCTCTCCTTTCAGGAGATCAAAATAAAGCGGAACTGAATAAAAGAGACACTGAGGGAGAGTAGAAATGTCTGCCTCAGGCCAAGATGAAGTCCGATCGTGAGCCATGTGTTCCAGCTGTTTGCCTTCTTTACAATACCCAATGGCCAGCAGCAAGACAACCCAAAGTGACAGCAACCTCTTCCCTTCCTCTCCCCTCATACCCTTGACAGCCCTCACTAGACATCCCTTTCAACACACAAACTCCTACTCCTCAAGTGTCCCTTCACTTATTGGGGCAGGGCAATAAATATGGAGTGTTACATTCAGGAGGCGTGTAGACATCCATTCACTCCCTAACACCTGTGTAAAGCCCAATGAAATGGAGAAACAAAGTATTTCTGAACGCAGATAGAAAGGCAAAGCCAACGTATGTATGTTATGTTTAACTTAAATTAGTAGGTAGAGGGATTTCCGGGAAATGTTCTGATTAATGTTATGTTTTCAAAGTATGTAATTCCTCAGTGAAGGATTGTTGTATTCACTCTTTACCTAAAACTTCTTGCCAGGGGCATTTCTTTCACACCCTGTGATTCAAAGGGGATAAGAGACAGAGAGCAAAAAAGGAAACAAATTATGAATTCTGTGTTTAAACCTGCTAACTCAGGAAGTCCTGAATCAAAACAAAGAGACTGTCAGTGTAATCATCTGGGCTAATTAACTCGTTACACTTAAACCAGTATATGGATCGAGAAAGGCAGATGTCGCAACTGATAACAGCTTGAATTGGACTGCAGGGGATGTACACTGGCATGATACATAGGAAGTCTGAGCTCAGGTTCTGTGTTTCACAGCGCTAACTGGATTTGACTGGAACTTTCACTTAATTTGGAACAACAATAGGAACTTCCAGGGCTTTGCCTTAGGCCTAAAGTTTGTGAATGTAACTCCTGGGCAGTTGTGTCTACTGAAACTTCACAGAACCTTTACACAATAAAAAACAGGTTTTTAAGAAATACTGAATGGTTAGAAAGCCCTGTAGAGAGAGCCTGATGCAGCGTTGGTGGTTGTGGGAAGCCAGGGTAAGTGTTTCCTTGGACATAACCACATTATTTGCTTAGCTCACAGTGGGATTCCATCAGTGGAGACATAAATCAATCCTAGGTGATGTGTTGACTCAGCAGCCTGAGAAATAACACAACTATAATGAGGAATAGGAGTCTGCTGGTGTTCAGACAAGGAATAAGATGGCATAATGAGGAAGAGGAATCAGCTGGTGTTCAGACGTGGAACAAGACAGCATAATAAGGGAGAGAAGACTTCTGGTGTTCAGACGTGGAATAAGACAGCATAATGAGGAACATAAGTATTCTGGAGTTCAGACGTGGAATAAGACAGCATAATGAGGGACAGGAGTCTTCTGATGTTCAGATGAGGAATGGGGATGTATGACGAACAGAAGGTTCGGACACAGGATCACATTTAGTCAAGTTGTTTAAGACTTTAGCTGAGCCATCAACGCCTGATAAGGAAGGGAGTCAACAATCTGTCAGATGGACTCAATCTACTGTAGGTCCGCCACATACTGGATGACATGTGTTCTACTGTAGGTCCGCCAAATACTGGATGACGTGTTCTACTGTAGCTCCACCACATACTGGATGACATGTGTTCTACTGTAGCTCCACCACATACTGGATGACATGTGTTCTACTGTAGGTCCGCCACATACCGGATGACATGTGCTCTACTGTAGGTCCGCCACATACCGGATGACATGTGTTCTACTGTAGGGCCTCCACATACTGGATGACATGTGTTCTACTGTAGCTCCACCACATACTGGATGACATGTGTTCTACTGTAGCTCCACCACATACTGGATGACATGTGTTCTACTGTAGGGCCTCCACTTACTGGATGAAATGTGTTCTACTGTAGGGCCTCCACATACTGGATGACATGTGTTCTACTGTAGGGCCTCCACATACTGGATGACATGTGTTCTACTGTAGGGCCTCCAC
>JACXGJ010011348.1:0-19853 GCA_016801105.1 Esox niger | reverse complement strand
ACCCTGTCCCCACCACCTCAACACTGTCCTCAACTCCTTCACCCTGTCCCCACCACCTCAACACTGTCCTCAACTCCTTCACCCTGTCCCCACCACCTCAACACCTTAATAACTGTTCCCACCTCCTGATCACTGTCCCCAACCTTCTCAATATTGAGCGAGAATGATGTTCCACTGATCTGATATACAAGATTATCTGTAACAATTACCCTCATTCAAATCAGGTTAGTCTCCCTAATATCTTTGTCTCAGTCCCTGTCTCAATCTTTCTCCCTCTTTTTGAATAATCATATGGCTGTAGTAAGAAAGAAGAAAATGTCTACTAGAGGGAAGTCACTGGTTGGGAAGAAACGCAGATAGGTTTTTGTGGATTTTGTCATGTATCCCAAGGTGTTTTCCTTCTATTATCTGTTATCTATTGTGGCTTTCTTATTTCAAACTCACATTTTTACATGCAGTCCTTGAAAATGGGTTCTTTAAATATTTATGGTGGTAGAGATCTGATTTGGAGAGCTGCGGTTTATAAGTTTAGTATACAGACACTTTTGAATGTGGCCTTCTTACAGGAGACCCATAGTGATAGTGAAAATTGTGTTTTCAGTGTTTTCATAGTCATGGCTTCAATGTGACTGTGGGTGTGGCAATTCTAATTTCACCTGGTTTGGACCTTAAGTTGATCTCCACCTCTGAGGTGGAGAAGAGTAGAGTGTTGTAGGTTCTGGCAGATATACGTAGGTGGTTTATCTTTCCTGTTTGTAATTGTCTATGCTCTCCTGTAAAGTAGCTGATTGGGTACAGCTGTTTGAGAAATTGAGACAGGACCTGCTACAGTATGACAGGGATTATTATTTTGTATTTGGGGGTGATTGGAACTGTACGCCAACAAATTTGTTGGAGCAGCATCATTTGATTGTTGTGTGTAGGTACAGGAATCAGGGTGGTTGGAGCTACATGTGGGTAAAGGTTGTGGAGGATAGGGTTTGTGCTGCTAGATTAGATATGGTTTATGTCAGTAGGGGGTGCTGTAACAGGGCTCTGGTTTCTCAGATCTGCCCTAGTGGCTTCTCGGATCAACATAGGGTTACACTGGAGTACAGCATGGCGGTTCTACCTTGTCCGAGGTCTTACTGGTGCTTTAACGGCAAGTTTTGTGAGGGGTTTAGTGTTTTCTGGGAGTTGTAGGGGTAGGAACAGGGATTTTGAGAGCTTAAAGCAGTGGTGCGAGGTGGGTAAGACTCAGGTTAGAGTGATTTGTCAGCAGTAACCTGCCAATAGTACTGCCAGAATCATAATTGATAGGTATCGCTTTATAACTATGAAGGACCTTGATGCCCCGACTGCCTTTTCCTTCAATCTTGAGTGGAGAACGGCACACCAGAAGCAAATTGTCCATCTGCGTCATCCTTCTGGGTCACTCATTTCTGTTCCGGTAGAGATGAAGGCACTGACTGTAGATTTCTATGATGGCCTTCATGGTGACAGCAATAATAACCTTGTGTCCAGGAGATTCTACAGGGGCTTCCCAAGCTCCATGGATGGCAATCTGTCACTTGTAGAACTGACGAGGGCAGTGCAGCAGCTTTCGCTGGGCCATGCATCAGGCGGTGATGGACCAACGGACAAGTTTTATAAGAGCTTCTGAGGCGTATTGAGGAGGGACATTTTGGAGGTCTTTGAAGAATCCTATGAGGACCTTTTGTTGCCGACCAGCTGTCAACGAGCCGTGCTGTCACTGCTGCCGAAGGGAGATTTTCCCCTGTTAAAGAACTGGAAGCCAGTGACACTGCTCTGCTTGGATTAAGAGATACTGTCCAAGGTTTTGGCAAATCGGCTTAAAGACTGCTTGGAGACTGTCATTCATAGGGACCAGGGTATTGTACTGTATACCTGCACGGACACTAATGGACAATTTGTTTCTTTTTAGTTTTCTCTTAAGAGATGTGTTGAATATTGCCAAGATGAATGATCTGGATTTGGGGTTGCTGTCGGTTGACCAGGAAAAGGCTTTTGATATAGTGTGCATTAATTATCTGTTTGAGACCATGGAAGCTTTTGGTCTGGGCTGCAGATTTAGGTCATGGGTCAAGACCCTGTAAACTGAGGCTTCGATAATGGCTAAGGTGCAGGGGGCTGAGTAGACAAGTCCCTGTAAGGAGGGGGATTAGGCAGAGTTGTCCAATCTCTGGGCTATTCTACTCATTGGCCAGAGAAGCTCTTTTGAGCAGGTTGAGGGGGAGTTTGGAGTACATCACTTTGAAGGAGTTTTAAGAACATACCTACATGCCAGTATATTTCGTCAAAACTTTTTCAAAGTCAATAAAACAGGCATGGACAAGCAGTTTAATATGGACATGTATTTTGATCAAGGTGTGAATCGGATACAAACCAGCCATAACATTATGATTGTCTGCCTAATATTGTGTAGGTCCCCCTTTTGCTGCCAAAACAACCCTGACCCATCATGTCCACTTGACCTATGAAGGTGTGCTGTGGTATCTGGCACCAAGACATTAGCAGCAGATCCTTTAAGTCCTGCAAGTTGTAAGGTGGGGCCTCCATGGATCCACATGAATGGTAGGACTCAAGGTTTTCCAGCAGAACATTGGCCAACCCATCACCTTGCTTCTGCCAGCTTGCCTTCTTCCCATTGTGCAACCTGGTGCCATGTGTTCTCTAGGTAAGCGAAGCAAACTCAACCAGCCATCCACGTGATATAAAAGGAAACGAGATTCATCAGACGAGGCCACCTTCCATTGCTCCGTGATCCAGTTCTCATGCTCACGTGCCCATTGTAGGTGCTTTTGGCAGTGGACAGGGGTCAGCATGGGCACCCTGACTGGTCTGTGGCTTCTCAGTCCCATACGGAACAAACTGCAATGCACTGTGTGTTCTGACCCCTTTCTGTCAGTACCAGCATGAACTTTTTCAGCAATTTAAGCTACAGTAGCTTTTTTGTTGGATCAGACCACACAGGCCAGCCTTCGCTCCCCAAGTGCATCAATGAGCCTTGGCCCCCATGATCCTGTGGCCGGCCCACAGCTTTTCCTTCCTTGGACCACTTTTGATTGGTTCTGACCACTAAAGACCGGGAACACCCCACAAGGGCTGCAGTTTAGGAGATGCTCTGACCCAGTCATCTAGCATCACCATTTGGCCCTTGTCTAAGTCACTCAGATTATTATGCATACCCAGTTTTCCTCCTTCTGACACAACTTTGAGAATAGAATGTTCACTTACTGCCTAATATATCTCACTCACTGACAGGTGCCATGATAACGAGATTATCAGTGTAATTTACATCTCAGTGGTCATAATGTTTTGGCTGATGGGTGTACACGGTAATACAATTTGGCATTTACTCAAGATTTTTTGTTCTTTTAAGAAAGCCAGGATTGTGTCATGATGCCACAATTATGCCACAAAAAAACCATTCCCAAGTTACAGCCAACTGATATGCCTCTATAGTCATTTGGCTCAAACTTGTCATAATTTTTTGTATTTTTTGTATTCCTCTGTCCGTACTGGTGAGGAGGGGGCAGGTGGTAGGGACATTCCTCTGTCCATATGGGTGAGGAGAGGGAAATTGAGAGGGGCATTCCTCTATCTCTATGGGGAAGGAGGGTAGAAGTGGGAGGGGCATTCTTCTGTCTGTATGGGGAGGAGAGTGGAAAGTGGGAGGGGCCTTCTTCTGCCTGAATGGGAGGTGAGTCTAGTGGGAACCAGCAGGGTGGCTCCTAGCTGGACAGAATCCAGGAATAGTGTTGTAAGTGGTGTGTCTTGTAGGCCTATTACTTATTACTATTCTAGCAGGACCGTTGGTGGGGTCCTCTCTCTCTCGCTCTCTCTCTCTCGCTCGCTCTCTCTCTCTCTCTCTCTCTCTCTCTCTCTCTGTATTCCTCTCTCTCACTTTCTCTCTGTCTTTACTCCTTTCACTCTGTATTCCTCTCTTTTTCTCCGTCTTTATTCCTCTTACTCTGTATTCCTCTCTATCTTTCTCTCTCTGTATTCCTCTCTCTCTTCTCTGTATTCCTCTCACTGCTTGTATTCCTCTCTATCTGTCTCTATTCCTCTCTCTCTGTCTGTATTCCTCTCTCTCTCTCTCTTTCTGTCTGTATTCCTCTCTGTCTGTCTCTTTCTGTCTGTATTCCTCTCTCTCTGTCTCTTTCTGTCTGTATTCCTCTCTGTCTGTCTCTTTCTGTCTGTATTCCTCTCTCGGTCTCTTTCTGTCTGTATTCCTCTCTCTGTCTCTTTCTGTCTGTATTCCTCTCTCTGTCTCTTTCTGTCTGTATTCCTCTCTCTGAATTCAGTTTCATTCCCTGTATTGGCATGATGCATATGTGTACATATTGCCAAAGTACAATCACAATGTTTGAACAAAATGTAAACAATAATAATATATTTTTTGTGGGGGAATAATCAATAGATAAAAAAATACATTAAAACAAAAAACAGAGAACTAAACATACAGCATAACATAAATGTGATCACTGGCTGTATTCCTCTCTTGCTCTCCTTCACTATATCCCTCTTTGTCTGTCTTGCTCTCTGTATTCATCCCTGTCTCGGTCTCTGTCTGTTTTCCTCTGCTTCTTCCTGTATTTCCCTCTCTCCCTGTATCCCTCTCTCTGTCTCTCTGCCTGATAACCTCTCACTCTCTGTCTCTGTCTGTATTCCTCTGTCTCTTTTCCTCTTCATCATTCTCTCTGTGTCTGTATTCCTCTCTCTCTGTCTCTCCTCAGTATTCTTTGCTTCAGTCACCTAACAGATCTCATGTGGTGACTCGGAGGACTTAAAATGTAAAAAAGTATTGCCCCCTGTGGTGTTTTTTTACTTCACTGAATCACCCCTTCAACCACATCCCCGGAGGCACACCCCCACACACACACGCACAGAGGCAACCATATTCACACATCCAGGCAACCATACTCACACACACACACAAACACACACACACATAGACAACCATACTCACACACACGCACACAGACACTGACACACACACCCACCCTGTAGATATGGCATTAATTGGTTGAAAGATGAAAGTCATTATCTCAGGTAATTAATACCCTGGGTGGAGAGGAGTGGAGAAGAGAGAAAGAGAGAAAAGAAAGGGTGTGTAGAGAGAAAAAGTGAGGAAACAGAACGCGAGAAAGAGAGAGAATAAGATAATTAATCTCTTTAATGTGTTTTAATTGGAGGGGCTGGCATTTTAAGGCTACGGGCTCATAAAACCTTCCTGGGAATGCACACATAGTTTCACTTCTAAATTCCCTGTTGATCAACGAGGGTCAATAATTCATGGTTGAAGTGGGCGTCCATGGTGATAAACACGTTTTTGACTGTTACATGTTTGCCAAGTTAACTGTCTGTCAAAGTAGGCAAATGTTAAAACATAATGTAACTCTCACAACTCATCTCTAAAGTTTAGATAATACTTCAGAGTGGTTGGGTTAAATGATAAGATTAGGTAATTCTTTAGGATGGTTGGGTTAAATGCTAAGATGAGGTAATTATTTTGGGTGGTTGGGTTAAATGCTAAGATGAGGTAATACTTCAGGGTGGTTGGGTTAAATGCTTAGATGAGGTAATACTTCAGGGTGGTTGGGTAAAACGCAAAGATGAGGAAGTACTTGAGGTTAGTTGGGTTAAATGCTAAGATGAGGTAGTACCTCAGGCTAGTTGGGTTAAATGCTAAGATGAGGTAAAACTTCAGGGGGGTTGCATTAAATGCTGTGAGGTATTACTTCAGAGTGGTTTAATTGAAAGCTACACTTTCAAACTCAACCATCCAATTGGTTGAGTTAAAAGCTAATTTTAGAGGTTGCTTCAGAGTAGCTAAATTTAAGATTAGATTAGATTCAACATTATTGTCATTTAACAAGTACAAATACAATACAATGAAATGGATTAGGGAATGTTCCCTTTATGCCCCATGAAGTATCCATCCCACTTGATGTTATAGTGCTCACCACTGCCCCTAATGGCTGGTTATCAAGGGGATGGCCAATGTCGTGAGGATCTGTGCAGACACACTGGACATGCTGTCGCCTTGCTGCACACAAACGCAGACACACATACACACCCTAGTTTGACAAACACTCATTAGTGATAGTAAGGAAAATCAAAGTAGCTATCAGAAAAAAAATTAAGAAGTTCCTATCAGCATGATTCAATGAAGTAGCTATCAGAAATAACTAAATGAAGTAGCTTTTAGAAAAAATTCAGTAACGTAGCTATCAGAAATAACTAAATGAAGTTGCTTTTAGAAAAGATTCAATGAATTATTTATTAGCAAAGATTAAATGAAGTACCTATCAATTGTAATTTAATTAACTATCAATTACTATTTGACTCCAAAGATGCAATGAAATAGCTATCCGAAATAACTTGATGAATTAGCTATAATCTAAGTCAGCACAAGTATTAGTTCACAGAGGTAGGATGTCCAAGAGAACAAAGGTTGGTAGATAAAATAGCTTGGGTAGAGATGCAGGGTTTGAGCATCGGCTCAAGGCAGGGAGGGGTGGTTCCCCTACTCTTCAAAATGCACCGTGGTCTTGTAGTGGCTGCGAGCTTTAACTGGAGTGGAATGAACGAGGTGAAGGGAAATTAATCAAAGGCAAATGTCGGAAGGTTGAAGTCGGCCTTAATGAGCGGTGAGACATCGCCAAGAAATGAACTTATCAAGGTGTCAAGTTCATTGAGGAGGTTTCCAAAGGCATCTGGCGGATGATGAATGACACAAACGTTGAGCTTCAATGGACAAGCGACACTGACAGCATGGAAGACCAAATTAAAACAGTCAAAATGTTACTCTGTTAATTCAAAAGAACAAATAAGATTAAAGCTGCGAGCAGCATTTCAGGAGGGCAGCGGGGCACAGGAAGCATCACACTGCATGCTCTCACGAGATAAATATTTTTTGCTACTTATAAATGCCCAATGCCGCTAGTAGCCAGGATGTCCAGTCAAAGAAGAGCAAAACAAAACAAAAAGACCTTGAAACCAGAAAAAGAACCATGCAACCCTAGTTCAGCCGGCCACTGATTAGAAGGGATGAATATTGTTGTCCCTGGCTGGTTTTAATCTGTGGTTTTCAATAACCATTATGATATTTAAACAGCGGGAATGCAACTTTTACCTCAGCCATTACTTTTTGCTGAAATAACCTGGACAACAGAACATTTATAAATGGAACTAAAGTGTACTTTTGTACAAAGATTACTGTAGATGGCTACCTAATAACTATACAGTACCTATAAGGAAAACAATGACTCCATTTACTCCAGAGGAAAACAATAACAGTAAAAAATAGTCACGTAATACAATTATTCTCTTAAATATATGAGAATCATAAGATGACAGAGTGGATATAGTGCACATTGTTGTGCGACGGCTGAAAAGTACTGAGTGGATAAACATTTCTGAGAGACAAAACTTGGACCGTCTGAGAGGGGAATCAAACTGGGGTCAAAGTATTTAAGAGCCGAGATGTTCCTAGTACAACCCAGGGCCTGCTGGTAGACTGTGCACCTCAATATAGTCTTCAGCGGTTGTGAGCAATATTACCCCAAAAAACATACTTTGAAAATCCACCAGAAATGTTCACAATATAACTGTAAACAGTTTTGTTTTAAGCTTACTGTAACACAGCTACTGAAGTCATAGCCAGTGAAGTTTTTGTCTGTTCTGAACAAATCCTAATGCATCATTTGTTTTGTCTGCGGCATGGCTCGGACACCAGTCAGCTGCATGGCAGTCCATGTTGCTAACCACAATGATACTTAACAAGGGCTAGTTAGCCTGTCCTATATAGCATTAGCCACCCTGTATTAGCCACCAAGCCTTGAGCTTGCTAGCCACGTTGCGCTAGCCACCTCTAGCGTCATACGCACATGCAGTAGCCAAAATAATATGTAATCCGGGTTGAATTCCTAATACCATTGACTTTGACTGGGAAAGGGTTTATCATGTTAAGCTGAAGAATATTTGGCTCCATCAATTAAAATAATTGCAAACAACGAGTGTCTCAGTTATCTCATTTAGTGATTAACAACTCCAGAACTTTTCATGTTTCTCACCAATTTGTTACATTTTATAGCACCGCCATGAGAGCTACCTCTTCGTACCTTTCAGAGTTTGTTCCTGGCCTTGGGATTTATTTGAAAAGCAAGTAGCATCTTTCTTAGATAATCCTTTTTGGATTTATATCCTTAGAAAAATTTTGCCACAACTATGTCAAATTCAATTGTGTATTGTGGCCACATCGTTTGAGTAATCAACTTTTTTTACAAAGATAATGGTACACAAATATTTCACAGGAAATGACATGCCAATCCACTCAACAATCTCGGTGATGTCAAAATAACGCAAAACATTGGTGAGGTTTGTTGCGCCCCCATACTGTAATTCTATACTTCTGCTGTCCACTCGTGGCAGAGATGTTAATGAGCATGATGCGTTTTTTGGCTGTCAGATACTCCCATGGGGATTTTTGGCCTTATACAGTCATAGACCTGACCACCTCAATTTCAGTCGATGATTTCAGCAGTACTGTTTGGGATATCAACTTTCATCATATAACTTTTATAGATAATGTTTCAAAGTTCTATCACACCCAGTGTCATGTAAATCTGTTCAGCGGTTTCAGAGGAGATGTAGATCAACTGTGTTTTCGTTAATGGCAAAATCGTGAAAAACATTGGTGATGTTTACAGTGCCCCCTAAAGGTATTTCTGCATGGGATGTACTCTGTCCATTCCTGGCAGACACATTTATAGGTATGTTTCAATTCAACAGTGTTTGATATTCCATTGGGGATAAATGGACTTCTAAAATCATAGACCTGCCCAACTCAATTTCATTCCCTGATGTTGGCCATATTGTGGCCATACTGTGGCCACAATATATTATAGGCAATGCAAGAGAAACATGAAATGTTTAATTTTGGATTCTGTTTTGCTTCAGGTGAACTGCTGTGTCCTGAGTGTTGGTTTAATCACTTTTCCATCCTAACTATTAACCCTTCGGGTGAGATTGGGTGACTAGCCCCCCTTAAGAACAATGTATACTGGCAGACACAAAAACGAAAATGATGCGGAAGAAATGGCATGTGGATGATTAGGCTTAGGCATATGCACTACAAGGGAACCAAATGGATGCAATTTATAAAAGTTTTGATATTTTATGAAATGTTGTTTTTAGATTTTTTTGTTGTTGTACTGGGGTACCTGGCCCACCATGGGGTAACTGGCCCAATGGGGCTAGTTACCCCAATAGGGTTTTACACATGTATTACAAACCATTTAATCTGTTTTTTGCATAATTTTCCGTAATTAATACTAATTACAGTTAGCACGCACAAACTGAGCTCATGATTGTGCAAATGACATGCATTACCATAAAGGGGTAATTAAACCCTGGGGGGCTAGTTACCCCGTGTAGAAGGCGACCAGATACCTCCAACACACTCATCCACATATTACTACTTTATTAAAAAATAATTCAAAATGTTCTTTCTAAACAAGTAGATTATTTATCTGAAGGCTTTATTACATGTACATTACTAAATGTATATCTAACTTAATTTAAACATATTACATTTAAAATGTATGTGTCCAAAAGTTGTGATGACATACTTTTTTTGTTAAGCAAGATCAGTGGCAGCTAGGGAATATGTTGGGCAAAAGATCTGGTCACACCATGTGGGATTTTTGTGAATTAAATGAGGGGAAGTTACCCCAGGGGGCTAGTTACCCCATACTACCAGGTTAAAATACCCCTTTGAATTTGTGTAAGCCACGATGAAGCACATTTAAAGTGGTTTCTAACAATTCTTAAAATATGTTTCTAGGAACCTATCGCTAAAAGTCATTACATCCAACAACATGTGTATGTCTTCTGTTCCCACCTAAGACAAGCTGTGAACTATTCATTGTGGAGCAGTGATTAATATGCACAGAATTACTCAGAGAAAAACTAAGGATAATTAATTGATTCTCCACAAACAATCATAGCCAGAATGAGATGCCTTACTGAGCTGCTTATTATCTTTTTGATGGGTTTCCATCACTCCCCAGCATAAGGCCTTCACAGTGGAATTTGATGGGTTTCCAACACTCCCCAGCATAAGGCCTTCACAGTGGAATTAGATGGGTTTCCAACACTCCCCAGCATAATGCCTTCACAGTGGAATTTGATGGGTATCCATCACTTCCCAGCATAAGGCCTTCACAGTGGAATTTGATGGGTTTCAATCACTGCCCAGCATTAACAATTTGCTGCCGGCTGATTTGAAAAATCTTCCGCTAACTACTATTTAGATACTGGCAATTATATTCTAATTATTCATCAAAATGTTTGACAATTTTTTTCAGATACCAACCCCACTCCAAGTGCCTAAAATAGAGAATAAGATTAATCAAATTGCTTGTATGTCTGTGTTCATAGTGATATGAGGTATAAATTAATTAAATAAAATGTAATCTAAATTGAATACATTTCAACTGGTTTCCCTCTAGTCCTCATTCTCTGATAGGTATGGCAACTGTCTTTTAAGTGTCTCCTTCAGGACATTTTTCTAACACCCACACAACCAAGACTGTATTTCATGGCCAAATGAGGGTCCAGGTTAATAAACAATAATAAAATACCATATACAGTGTATATATACATATACTCAAAAGTACCCCCCCTTGGATATTTCCACATTTTGGTGAGTTACAGCAGTGTTTCTCAAACCATGACAGAGCAGGGAGAGACCTTAAACATGCAAGGCAGGGGGGCACCCAGGAGCAGGGTTGAGAAACATTGAGTTACTGCATGAAATTAAAATGGATCAATTTCGAGATTTTTGCCGCTGACCAACAGAAAAGCATCTATAATGTCAAAGTGAAAAATCTAATCAGCAAATTGTTCAAAATGTATTAGGTATATAATACGGAAAATAATTTATTATACCAATATTCACTCCCATTGCTATGGTGGCAGCATCATGCTATGGGGATGGTCCACTGAATCTGTGCCTGGAAAGCTTGTGACTATATAGGTGGATATGAATGCGGCAAAATACAGAGGAATCCTGGAAGGAAACATGTTGAAGTCTGCAAGAGCCCTGGAATTTGAGAACATATGGCCAATGATACAGTGGGGAGGCTTAAAAACAAAAAGGTCCATGTCCTGGATTGGCCTAGTCAATACCCAGACTTCGATCAAATTGAGATTATGTGGAAAGAGTTGAATATTGCAGATCACCAAAGGTCCCTATCCAACTTGACAAAGCTTGAGATCTTTTGTACAGAAGAACGGGCAAATTCTGCTGTGTCCAGTTACACAGCTTGTAGAGACTTAAATAGACACACAGCTATAAATGCTGCCAAAATTGCTTCTAACAGCTTTTTGACTAAAGTAGGTGAATATGTATGTAATTAATTTAGATCAATTTGTGTGTTTTATTTTTCCTTTTGACACACTGCTTTTGGGTTGATTAGTGTAAAAAACCCAATTTTAATCCAATTTGATTTCATGTTGTAACAATACATTTGGAAATGTCATAGGTGAGACACACGCTATTTCAGTTAATAAACATGATTTATTAGACAAATAGTTACAATTACAATATACAACTACAAAGACACCCCCAAAATATTTTTATATCCTTTTACTCTCTTCCCTAACTTGCCAAGGACAGGATATTGTGTTTTCATGGAGAAAGCTAGAATGTCAATCACACACTCTACACTACAATGTTGCCATGGAGATTGTCAACTGGAAGGCACTCTGAACACATTAGTGAAACTATTAAACTACTGCAAGGCTCTCTAAACACTAGTGAGATTACTCAACTACTAGACGGCTTTCTGAACACGCTAGTGAAACTACTAAACTACCAGATGTCTCTCTGAACACGTTAGTGATCTACTTTCTATTAGTGGATGCAACAGTAAGATGTCCAGGGTACAAGGATAACAATGTTTTGCTATTCTATTAAAATCAATCATAATTTTAATGAGTGGTTTGT
This sequence comes from Esox niger, assembly GCA_016801105.1. Classification (NCBI taxonomy): domain Eukaryota; kingdom Metazoa; phylum Chordata; class Actinopteri; order Esociformes; family Esocidae; genus Esox; species Esox niger. Next base: position 7,834 of record JACXGJ010011348.1, on the reverse strand, counting down.
TTCGATAACCCCTTCCTGTTGATAGATTTTAGTGGTTACGTATAGTGGTTAAATAATAGAGAACCCCCACAAATCAAGGGAGAAAACATTTTGTATTTATTGAAGTAATGCAGCAGAGTTGTCCTGTTTCAATGAATGTCCAAACTTTTCTCACTGTAAAGTTGGTTGCAAGCTGATATATACATTGAAGAACGTGCCTCCCTGGCATAGATCATGTTTCCAAGACAATAACCCCCCTGTCAGATGGTCAATGTAAACATTTCTGTGGCTATTAGAGCTCAATCTGCTGAAAGAGATGATCTAAACACAGATGTTCCAATTGGTCACTTGCCTAGGCACATATAACTTCCAATGAAACATACTTTCCTAATACATTTAAAATACTATATTATTACTCAGATTCCAAAGTCCCCCCTATCACACATGTAAGAAAAACATTACATGTTTGATCAGGGATTCCGACAGGAATCCAAGGGCCCGGGACAAATTTGAACATTTAGGACCCACACCACAGACCAAAATAATGTATAAATATCAATGATGTTACTGTTCATAAAACAGTTGATAAACGTTCATTGTTTAATGTTTTAGCTAGGTAGTACTAAATACTAAGATTGACTGACTAATAAATAATTGTATTTAAGCCAACCAAATGGGCCCCCCCGAGGCCTGGTCCCGGGACAATGTTGGCCGGTTGTCCCCCCCTGTCAGCGTCAATGTGTTTGATAAAACATTAAAGTACAACTCGGTTCCTAATGAAAAAAACAAAACAACAAAAAGTTGTATCTGACCCATGAAGTCTTATTGTTCCTCAAATTAAAATGAATGTAAAACAAGACAATTGACTCAACACACTCACTAACCAAAACCACACATTTCCATTTCCATCCAGAACTGGCTTGGCTGATGTTTGATTGCTTATGCTATATTTATGCCCAATAGCAACTAGCAGTGGAATAAGACTGTCAGACTTGACTTTGCTTAGCCAAATCCGAAATGGTTAGATCGATTCTATTCAACCATTAAAACGTTAAACCTTACATCAAACAAACAATTCCTAAATAAACAAATAAAAACCAATCCTGTGAATGGAAAATGTGAAACGTAACATATGCCAATGCTCTGTTATACCTATGCAAAGAGGAAAAACTAAATTTTTCATGTAACTCTTTATAAGTACCAATTCGATTTGCTTTGAGCTCTAAGCTCAAATCTTTCAAATTATAATCAATTATCATATCATACATTCTGATTAAGTTAATGGAAAGTGACACCATGAGTGAAAGCAGAACAAATTGGGGGGGCCATCCTGGACCCGCACTAGCCATCATTTCGGGATGGACATGAAAAATAGAGAAGTGGTAATACAGAAGGATCTAGAATCCATTCGATAAGGAGTTGCATACTGTATATTCATAAAAAACTAAGTGGAAATGTTAAAAACGCAAACAGTCGGTTTAGATTTCCCTACGTGTACTAGCTAACAGCTCAGCCCGCGGCAGCAAATTACCATGCGGTGGGCCTGGTAAACACCTAACCACATAGTCGCACGACAACACCACCCCTCTTAGTGGAGGCCTCACGGAATAAAACTTCATCAAAGCAATAAAACTGTCTGGCTCAAAATGACATAGTGACATGACAAAGCACAACAAAACCATCAACAGGCATCAACAGTACATGTAATATTCAATTAAATAAACTTGGGCATTAACAAGGAAAGTGATCTGGTTTCCTTAATAAGTTTCACTTAAGGTTTTGGTACGATACACTTTTGGAAATAAACATTTAAGAACTCTTAATTAATGATTATGAAAGCTCATGTCAGTTTCTAATATTGTCCATGATTTCGGGGTCCCATAACAGAGAATCCATCTCGTGATTACTGTTGGTCGGCCTATTGGTCAAACAAAATGCATCTTCGTTCATTTTGATTGTCTCCTATCCCACATTTTGACTGGTGTCCTTTCTCTGCCATGTTAATTCTCCTTTGTCTTTTCTCTTCTTATGTACCACACTCTCCATCTGTCCATACACAACTTCCTCTGAATCCATTTTGTTTAGCCGGAAACCTTTTTTTTCTTTCTGTCTATTTCGATTCCAGGCATCGTTGTTAATGATCCTTTTCCTTCTTGATGGTGTCCTATTTGCTTCATGATATTTATATAATTTCCAATGAAACAAACCTTCCTAATACATTTAAAATACTACATTATTACACAGATTCCACACTGTCTTCCTCTCCAGACATAATGAGGCAGCAGATAGTCCAGCCCTGTTCACAACCCGGACCATCCAGAGCCCTTAGAATGGACACCATTGATTTGCTTCTCAGCAGTTTGTACTGGTCCCTGATCTGGTTGTGCTATTTTGGTCATCAAGGCAACCTCTTCTGTCTCCACCTCCATTCATTGCTCACACTTCCATTTTTACACTTCTTCCCTTCTCTCCCTTTCACTCTTGATCCCCTCCCATGTTTCTCTCATACTTTTTCTCACTCTCCTTTCTCACTCCCATCACTTCCTCCTGCTGTCATAGTAACCCCTAGGTGATCCAACTGCTAAACATTCTGCTATATGTCCAGAAACAAAAACAAACTTGTGTGTGTAGGTGTGTGTTTGTGCGTGAGTCCTAAGAGCTGTCCATAGCATCTGCTATTGGGCCTCCTCTCAAACACAGATGCCAGCATCCTACCAAGAAGCATTGTGTAAGAATGAACCAACTACCTCTTTTTCCCCTCTCTCTAGTGCTTTTATGGGAGAGTTTTCTTCCACATGCAAGTTACATTTTCTGTTACTGTGGGAATTAGGAATCCATGTTTCCTATCTCCTAACCTTAAACCTAATCTTAACCATAATAACCTAACCTTTATAATTAAACATAACCTATCCCTAACACTTTACTCATAACACTTGAACCTAAAATTATGGAGGACCTATTGGAGGACCTACTGAAAGGCAATGCCGTTTCCTGTAAAATGAATTTGAACAATTTGACATATTTTATTCTCTCTTACTGAGAGAATAGAGTGGATTTTCCCCCAGTCTCCTGTTTCTCTTCCTGGTAGGATTTGAAAGGGAATGCTTTTCTCTGTGACACTGTTGGGGGCAGGGTGCTTTTCAGTGTGACACTGCTGGGGGGAGGGATCTTTTCAGTGTGACACTGCTGGACCAGATGGGGGCGTGGGGTTCGTGGTGTCTGACATTTACAATGGCCCTCCCTTGTCAGCATACTAACGAAGAGCTTTTTTTGAATGCCATATAAAATATGCTTCTTGATCGCAGCATTTGCACGTGAGGGTGAGAGAAAAAAGAAGGTAAAAAACAGAAAGGTAGAGAATGAGAGTTTTAAGAGTGAATAATATAACTGAATTTTTACTAATTATATCCCTATGATGGACACAATTAGTGTATACTTTGATGCTCTTCATGCAGTTACACTCCTGGCCAGAAGTGGCAGACTAACACTGAGGTAAAAACATTAGTTGGAACTTGATGTGTGTGTGTCTGCTTTGGGGGAGCTCACAGTTCGTAAGGCAGTTAATGGAACACAAATGAATACAAGAGAACACCCTACGAGGTCCGGAGACTGCTAACATAGCTTTTCAGCTGGTTAGATTAAAGGTTAAAGGTTACGGCTTGGGTAAATGCTAGGCATTCCAATTTTTCACAGTTGCTAACACACTTAACCTGGTTCTATGAACAAAAAAATATAATCATGATCCCGAAGAGGCGGTGTACCACAACACATAAGCACTATTCACCTGTTTTCACACTAATCTCAGTTCCATTCACACTGTGTTGCCAAACTCTACATACAGCTCTCTTCTTAAAGCACACTTGCCACCAAGATGTCATGTATAGAACACTGCTATTCATTAAACAAATTCAAATCATTACAATTCTATCACTCCCAACAAAAAGTTGTCACTATGTAGACACTAACAAGTATAATTAGTCAACAGACAGTGAGGATGTTGGCTTGAAGATCTCTAAAAAACTTTTGTGATGCTGTGCTTGACCACGTCCTTTAACATGGTTTGACAATGAGAGAAGCGATGTCGAGAGTCCAGACAAACCTGTGCTTTTTCCCAGTTGAATCAATAAGGACTTTCAAAAATGACAATACAAAAATGTATTAGCAATTGCTTTTGTGTGACTTGGACTAAATGTTTCCTTTATATGCCCAATAATACGGTTTTGAGGATAATTCTTTTTGTTTTGGGCCAGAATTCTGTTGTTGTTGTCAATATGGTGAGCTTCAAGAAGTGTTAAAAAAACATTTGAGAAAATTTAGAAACACATTCAGGCAATGTGCGTTAGCAGTTGAGACACTATTACTGTTATATTCCTCTCCAAGTAAACGGCATTTCAGCAGAGTTTGGCTGTTATTGGAGATACATTTAAAGTTATATTTCTCTAACCATATATTTGCTGTCATCAAAAAGTTGTTCTCATATTTTCTTTGTAGCGATGGAATCAATTTATATTTACTGCCAGTCCTATGTGTTTAACGTCCACAAAAGCATACACTTTTAAACACCCCCAAGCGCCCATGTGTGTGTGTGTGTGTGTGTGTGTGTGTGTGTGTGTGTGTGTGTGTGAGCGTGTCTGTGCGTGTGTGCGTGTGTGTGTGTGTCTGTGTGTGTGTGTGTATGTGTGCCTCAAGGGTAAAGCAGCGTAAGTGTGTCTAATTAGCAGAAAGCTCTCACTCAGCGATTCTCCCGACTTTAAAGTCTGATTCATCTCACTTTAAAGCAACTTCTTTACATCTATTACACAACCACTATGTGAAGTTAGGGGAGTTGAAAGGGGCAATCTGCAGTTTAAAGCCTAGGGTACAGGGCAGAGAAACGGGTGAGTTGGGAGGGTCACCTTTTCCCTTGTGAAGGTAAACCTTGGAACAAATCTCCCAGCATCCCCAACCAGAGTTACACTGTGTCCACCCTCTGGGCGTTTTGTAAATTACGGTTAGACTACATTTCCACCACTCGCCTACAGGCCCGGGTGGACAGTAGGGAGCCACATAGAGAACAAGGCCCCTGGTTGGGACTTGTTGTTAATTTCCTGTCATGACGGACTGAGACACATGCTGACAGATGAGCCGGCATGTTACAGTAGGGACCGCTCACTCTTTGTTACATGTTACAGTAGGGACCGCTCACTCTTTGTTACATGTTACAGTAGGGACCGCTCACACCTTGTTACATGTTACAGTAGGGACCGCTCACACTTTGTTACATATTACAGTAGGGACCGCTCACACTTTGTTACATGTTACAGTAGGGACCGCTCTCTCTTTACATGATCTATGGATGTGCTAATGTTCTTCCTTGTAGACAGTGTAGACATGTGGTGTGTGTATATGTGTGTGTGTGTGTGTGTGTGTTTGTGTGTGTACTCCATGTATGTATGTGTGTGTTCTTTGCCATTGGGTTATGTGGTGTGTGTATGGGTGTGTGTGTGTGTGTGTGTGTGTGTGTGTGTGTGTGTGTGTCTGTGTGTGTTATGGGACAGCGGTAGAGCTGTAATTTAATTGGAGATGCTATGGGTCTCTCTTCCCGTGGAGTCAACAAACCATGTGGCTCAAACCGCAGGAGACACGCACACACACACACACAACCATCCACATCCACACACCTACACTCATACACACATACACACACACACACACGTCTATACACATACACACACACACACCAATACACACACATATCCATACACGTATATGCACACACCCATACACCCACACACCCATCCGTACACATCCACTCACACACTGATATACACACACCCATACACACACATCTATACACATCCACACACACCCACATCCACTCACACACACCAATACACACACACACCCATACACACACATCCATACACATCCACACAAACATCCATACACATCCACACAAACATCCATACACATCCACACAAACATCAATACACACACACCCATACACACACATCCTTACACATCCACATATCCATCTACACACACACACACACACACACACAGACAGAGGCAAACAAACACCCACATTATGTGCATCACTCCTATTGTGTTATAATATTGCCTTTTCCCTCTGTTTTTATGTGTGTCTGTGTGTGTTTGCTAGCATCCCTACATACAGACACCTTCATATTCATTTTGAAGAATTACATTTGATTTGTGTGTTTATATGAAGTTAATGTGTCACATAAGGCAGGTGAAATGTGCATGGCTCTTGTGAACAACTGAGATGGAGTGGAAGAAATGGATTGGGACACAATGAAACCAAGCACATGAGGTTTTTTCACTCTGTTCCAATCATTCCAGACAGCCATTATTGTCAGCCTGTCCTCCCCAAGTAAGATGCCAACGGCCATCTGAGGTGTGCTTGATAAATCAATGACTTGGCACCAGGCCTACATTTGAAGTTCACACCAAGATGACAGAGCGCGTTTACTCTAGAGCAGTGTTTTTCAATCTTGTTCCCGGGGGACCCAAGTGGTACATGTTTTTGTTGCTGCCCTAGCACTTGTATACCTGATTCAAATTATAGAATTCATAATTGGTTGATCACATTAATCAAGTGTGTAAGTGGCATGGCAACATTCAGGAGTGCAAGGACATGCACCTCTTGGTGTCTCCAGGACCAGGATTGGGAAAATTCTGCTCTAGATTACCAATCACAACGTTCTATCCATAACTCACCAAAAATATACACATGCCATTACTGCAGGGACACTCTATCTTAGCTCCTCCTCCACATTTACAGGATAGGTTGAACGGTTAAGGACAAAATCTCCCCAGACAGGTTGTTGTTATGAGCGGTCTCTGTGGAATCTGGTTTCAGGTAAATTAGAAGGGAACATTCCCCGACAACATGACTATAGTTGCTGAGATTATTAAAGGTGGAGAGAGATTAGTCTCGGAAACTGATACGAAACGCTTTTCACTTTCACCGTCTACGTAATTTTGCTGAGTTTGCCTTTAAGTAAATAACATAGAAAACGGTAATAATCACTCCACAGTAAGTCCCTACAGGCTGCCTCGGGTATTAATATGCAAGTAAGTGTTGCTCCGGGAACAATTTAACATGTGCTGACAGAGCGGGAATTACTCATTACCAACAATTAACTTCCTGGACAACTTCAATCGGTATGTTTAGTTTCAGAGTGGGCTTTTGAAGTATTTGCCTCACAAACAGAGACATCCACAGTTTCTGGTGAACCCAGAAAGTCCTCCAATGTTATGAAATAATAATGTAGCATGTGTGTAGTGTGTTCAGTGAGAATTCTGTCAAACATGATCTCATTGAAGACAGAGGCTGACCTCAGACTGCAGGGAAACTAGCTGCTCTGGACTGACCTCAGACTGCCAGGAAATTCACTGTTCTGGACTGACCTCAGACTGCCAGGAAATTCACTGTTCTGGACTGACCTCAGACTGCCAGGAAATTCACTGTTCTGGACTGACCTCAGACTGCAGGGAAACTAGCTGCTCTGGACTGGTCTCAGACTGCCAGGAAATTCACTGCTCTGGACTGACCTCAGACTGCAGGGATACTCACTGTTCTGGACTGACCTCAGACTGCAGGGAAACTAGCTGCTCTGGACTGACCTCAGACTGCAGGGAAACTAGCTGCTCTGGACTGGTCTCAGACTGCCAGGAAATTCACTGCTCTGCACTGACCTCAGACTGCAGGGATACTCACTGTTCTGGACTGACCTCAGACTGCCAGGAAATTCACTGTTCTGGACTGACCTCAGACTGCCAGGAAATTCACTGTTCTGGACTGACCTCAGACTGCCAGGAAATTCACTGTTCTGGACTGACCTCAGACTGC
>JACXGJ010011347.1:0-19983 GCA_016801105.1 Esox niger | reverse complement strand
TGTGTTTTCTGTATGTTTTTAGAATAGAATAAAACATGTCTTAACAGATTTTTTTAAGCACTATGTCATTGCACCCAAATACGACAGAAGTGTTTTAAAGCTTTTTAAAATACAGGCCTGGTCATTCTTACAAAATCTACCAAGGCCAGAACCAACATTTTTGGTGAGGCCTCATTCAGCCACTATGATCTTGTCTTTGGAAATCTCAGGGCCTTAGGAGCTATTTACATTTTAGATGTTTTAGCTATACTCTATATTTGTATATATTTCCTAAGCCTTTTCCTCAATCAGTTTCTCAACCTTTAATAAACACTTACAGTGGTGTGAAAAAGTGTTTGCCCCCTTCCTGATATCTGATTTGTTTGCATGTTTGTGATACTTAAATGTTTCAGATCATCAAACTAATTTTAATATTAGTCAAAGGCAACACAAGTAAAGACAAAATGCAGTTTCGAAATGAAGGTTGTGATTGTTAAGGGAAAACAAAATACAAACCCACATGGCCCTGTGTGAAAAAGTGTTTGCCTCCTCTGTTAAAACACAACTCAACTGTGGTTTAACACACCTGAGTTCAATTCCCCTAGCCACACCCAGGCCTGGATACAGCCACACCTGTTGTCAATCAAGGAATCACTTAAATAGGACCTGCCTGACAAAGTGAAGTAGACCAAAAGATAATCAAAAGCTAGACATAATGCCAAGGTCCAAAGAAATTCAGGAACAAATGAGAAAGAAAGTAATTGAGCCCCACTAGTCTGGAAAAGGTTATAGAGCCATTTTTAAAGCTTTGGGACTATCCACAAATGGCAATAACATGGAACAGTGGTGAACCTTCCCAGGAGTGGCCAGTTGACCAAAATTACCCCAAGAGCGCAGTGACGACTCATCCAAGAGGTCACAAAAGACCCAACAACAACATCCAAAGCCTCATTTGTCTCAGTTAAGGTCAGTGTTCATGACTCTACCATAAGAGACTGGGCAAAAAGGGCCAACACAAAAACCGCTGCTGTGGACTGACGAGACAAAAGTTGAACTCTTTGGAAGGTGTGTGTCCCATTACATCTGGCATAAAAGTAACACTGCATTTCAGAAGAAGTATGGTGGTAGTGTGATGGTCTGGGCCTGTTCTGCTCTTTCAGGACCTGGAAGACTTGCTGTGGTAAATGGAATCAGGAATTCTGCTGTCTACCAAAAAATCCTGAAGGAGAATTTCCGGCCATCTGTTCGTGACCTCAAGCTGAATTGAACTTGGGTTCTGCAGCAGGACAATGATCCAAAACACACCAGCAATTACACCTCTGAATGGCTGAAGAAAAACAAAATGAAGACTTTGGAGTGGCCTAGTCAAAGTCCTGACCTGAATCCTATTGAGATGCTGTGGCATGACCCTAAAAAGGCAGTTCATGCTCGAAAACCCTCCAATATGGCTGAATTACAAAATGTCTGCAAAGATGAGTGGGCCAGAATTCCTCCACAGCGCTGTGAGTTATCGCAAACGCTTGATTGCAGTTGTTGCTGCTAAGGGTGGCCCAACCAGTTATTAGGCTGTAGGGGGCAAACACTTTTTCACTCAGGGCCTCGTGGGTTTGGATTGTGTTTTCCCTTAATAATAACAACTTTCATTTCAAAACTGCATTTTGTGTTTACTTGTGTTATCTTTGACTAATATTTGAATATGTTTGATGATCTGAAACATTTGCGTGTGACAAACATGCACACAAATAAGAAATCAGGAAGGGGGCAAGCACTTCTTCACACCCCTGTAGTTAGTTCTTCATGTTATGTTTATAGACACTGGTGATGTTGTTCTACATGAGGGGACAGGGGAGGCATGTGTGTTTGGATTGGATGTGGGCTACATGTTTAAATCAATTTGCCATACAGGAAATGAGTCACAGCGCACGTACATACACACACACACACACACACACACACACATTGTCATACCCAATTAACACACAGCAGGGGAAAGTGTAGCCAGCACAGGAAGATAAGACTGTAGAAAGACAGAAATGAAACAACTCAGAGAAACTGAGCTGGCATGTGTGGAGGAAAGAGGGCAGTCTAGATGGACAGATAAGATCGAGGAGGAGTAGAAAACAGTGGTGGAATGAAGAAACAGAGATGAAGAGTGAAGAGTCAACCCTGAATAAGACGACCACATAGTGTGCCCATTTAATCACTTGGTAATATACACATATATATATATATATATATATATAAAAAGAGAGAGGAGTAAATGTATACACAACAATGTATATCGATTGTAAATTGGAGCGTTGTGGAAAAATTAGTAGAGTAAGAGAGAAATAGAAGTTGAAAGAGAGGGATTAGATAATTGATTCATAATACCAGTGTCTATAGAATATCTACAGATGGAAATGTTGTCTCTAAAAGTACTGTTTAACCACTTTGTCCCCACAGAACTGGCTTAAGCCTCTACCTTGCTCTTCATAACTGGAATATTCACACATAAGTATGGCACACCCCCACAAACACACACCTTTCCTCCCCAAACTCTGCCACATCATATCTCCATCTCTCCATCCTTCTTTCCTCCCCAAACTCTGCCACATCATATCTCCATCTCTCCATCCTTCTTTCCTCCCCAAACTCTGCCACATCATATCTCCATCTCTCCATCCTTCTTTCCTCCCCAAACTCTGCCACATCATATCTCCATCTCTCCATCCTTCTTTCCTCCCCAAACTCCGCCACATCATATCTCCATCTCTCCATCCTTCTTTCCTCCCCAAACTCCTCCTAAGCCGTATCTCCGTCTCTCCACCCCTCCAACTGCCCAGTCCACCATTCCTTTCATCTTTACACCCCTCCATTCCCCTCCTCTATACATCTCTTTTCTCCTCTCACCCTCCTCTCTCCATTATTCCATTCTCCCCCTCTTCTCTTTCCATTCTCTCGTCTCCCACACCTCCTCTGATCTTTCATCCTCTCATCTCTCCTTCGTTACATCAAAGGAGAGGAGAATTGATTCCTGACCCCCAAAAGAAAACATCTAAAACCTGAAACATTTGTGCTTCATCCCTTCCTCCCTAGCAGTGGACACTTCTATATTTCTCTGGTTCTAGTGGTTTATTACATGATGTAGGGCAGGTGTGTGTGTGTGTGTGTTGTGTTAAGGCACAGTATATATATTTGTGTTATCATCATGTTATCATTTTAGATTTTGAGTGAGATTGTGGTGTGTTTTTTGCTGTGTGTGGCATGTGTGTTTCTTTATATGTGTGTGTGTGTGTGTGTGTGTGTTGTGTCATATAGTGTCAGTGCACAAATCCTTGTCAAGTGAACCGTTCCCCTTGCTGTACTAGTAAACTGAAGCAGTGTTTCAGTGAAGATAATTCTGATAACAGCTGCTGAGACACAAATGTAATTAACTCTCTCCCATTACCACTAGCTCTCTCCTACCCCCCAGCCCCCCCCTCCCCCACCCAGGTCCCCCCACCCCCCCGCTCGCTGTACTTCTACCCACGTTTCTCTAAAATTGATCAGCTGGGTCACAGCAGCAGTTGACGGGAGTGACAGCAGGAGACAACTGCTTCATGAAATCTAATTTTAGCTTGCTTTTTTGGTGAAATTAAATCAACTTTCTGTGTGCTGCACTAATGCACACGTTCCCTTCATTTCATGTGAAGTTTATCTAGGAGGATATGCTATGCCAGCTAGCTAAGCTGGCATTAATGGACTCTAACTCAACTGTCTTGAGAGGCTTTTATCTCCTCGTAAAATGGTGACTATTTCAGGCCTTAGACAGCTGAGTGCAGGTGAGTGCAATCAACTCGCAGTTAGAAATTAAACAGTAGAGCTTTGGTCCCCCAGGACTGGTGGTGAATTGCACTGTTACACATTTCTGAACTAACATATTTCTCTACTCTTTCTCGTCCTCTCCTCCCCTGTATCAGGTGGTGGTGGGTTAGGTGTGCTCCAGGTGCTGGTACTGTGTGGATGTTTGGAGCTGTCCTCCCCATGTCCTAGAGACTGTATCTGCTACACCTCTCCCAGTACAGTGTCCTGCCAGGCGCACAACTTCCTGTCGGTGCCGGAAGAGATCCCTGCTCAGAGCGAAAGGGTTTTCCTCCAGGTGATCTAATCAACCCTTTGAACTCTTCACCTCTGAAACCGTTTGTGTTTTGGAGGGGGGATACTGAGTGACTTGGGTGTTTGTTTTGGTCCAAAGCCATGCATTTAAGTTGTGCCAACTTCTAAGATTTGTTCTAATTCTAATTGTTTAGCTTTATATAAACATTCCTCATGCCGGCACAGCATTTAGCATTATGGTAACAATTCCTTAGCATTGCTCAGTCTGGACATTATAATCCCTAAGTGATGTATTGTCCCACCTTGGTAAAAGAAGACAAAAATTAATGTTGAGAAAATGGTTTCATAACATAAAAAAGACACAAATTGACATGCCGCTCAATAAAGAAATATGCATGAACGTCCAGGTAACACACAGCCAAGCCAAAACTTTGCTCCTTTCTTTCCTTCCTCAAGAACAACCAGATCCAGCGTCTGCTACGAGGTCACTTCAGCCCCACCACCGCCATGCTGTGGCTCTACTCCAACAACATATCCTACATCCAGGCCTCCACCTTCCACGGGTTCACCCGTCTGGAGGAGCTGGACCTGGGGGACAACCGCCACCTGAGGGCCCTGGCTTCAGACACTTTTCAGGGCCTGAGCCGGCTCCACGCCCTGCACCTCTACCACTGCGGATTGCTCAGCCTACCGCCGGGTATCTTTGAAGGGCTCAGTAGCCTGCAGTATCTCTATCTACAGGTAAAGGACCGTGGTGCATTGTGGGTTATTTACTTTTTGTACAGACCAATGTACAGTTCTGTACATTGTTTGACGTGCAGTTCTTGTGATGCAATTGTTGAATATTTGTCAGGGAGCCATATGGAGAGCACAGAGTGTCATGGCTTAGTATCCTGCATTATCTTGATCTTGTAGAGGCTCTTATCCACAGCATTTTACAAATGAAGGTTTTGCGCCTTCCTCAAGGGCACACTGATGCTCAGGGATTTGAACCAGAAACCTTTTAATGTAATTTTGTTACTAGAGTAAGGCTATGCTACATGCCACCCTGAACAGTGGTTACACAATACCCACAGACAAGTTAGTGGGCAGTTGGACAGGAGCATCATGGGTTCGTTAACACAACATCAAGCTTACAAAACTGTACCTGTAAGAACCTGAAAGGAGGTCAGAACTAACGCAGTCAAGCGATCCCACCTGACCCATTATCGCCAGACCCTCACACACTTTTCTGACACTCCCTCAGGATAACCAGCTGGAGTTTCTGGAGGATGATCTGTTTGTAGACCTGCTTAACCTCAGCCACCTCTTTCTCCATGGCAACAAGCTGTGGTCCCTGCACCAGAACACCTTCAGGTCAGAGACACTTACTGACCCACACTTTTTGCTTTGGAGTTTGTCCTAAATGGCCCCAGGGCTCCTTAACTTCTAGTGGAGTCCTTGCTCATTTGCCATTTAACAAAATCCATGCACCATACAAATAGGGCTTCATTGGTTGATTATTGAATTGGTTGACTGACTGACTGACTCATTGTACTGTGATTTATTCCTGTCCTTCCAGGGGACTGGGAGTTCTGGACCGTCTCTTACTGCACCAGAACCGTCTGCAGTGGGTCCACCGCTTGGCTTTCCATGACCTGCGTCGCCTCACCACCCTCTACCTGTTCAACAACTCCCTGGCAGAGCTGTCTGGGTCGTGCCTGGCCGTGCTGCCCGCCCTGGAGTACCTGAGGCTCAACGACAACCCCTGGGAGTGTGACTGCAAGGTAGAACCCAGTTCGCCCAGCACGTTCAAACCAGTCCAATCAGAACTAACGCTGGACGGGGCGTAGGACGCCGGTTCCTTTTAGACCAAATTTTCTGTGGAGCCCCTCCCACCTGACTATTTCATTGGCTGACTTCTCTGTAATATCAAGAAAGTGATCGTTTTGCAATGGGAACCCAATGTTAGACAATCCAAATTTGGCCTGATATGGATCGGCCCACTGGGACATTTACCCAAGTGCCTTACGATGAGTCTGTCACGGAACACACCTCTCTGCTTCCAGCGAGCTTAGGATCACATCCTACCATGCCACCAAACTAATTGTCCTTCTGGGTTTTGAAAAGCACTAATCCATTAAATAACATTTGAACTGTTCAATTATTAAACCGTTATCACACATTTCTTACTGCATTTATCCAGGCCCTGCCCCTCTGGGATTGGCTGCGGCGGTTCCGGGGCTCTACGTCCGCTCTGGGATGTGTGTCACCCCCTGAGCTCCGGGGCCGGGACCTGAAGGGGCTGAAGAAGGAGGATCTGCCCAGCTGCTCGGCGGGAGATGCCGGGGTAGGGGGCGTTGTAGGCGGGGAGGCCGAACTGGGCGAGTCCCTGGTGAAAGACGAGGACCATCGACTGAATCACCGGAACCACCGCCATCGCCACCACCACCACCAGCACCCTCACCTCCCCCACGGAGACCAACACAACGGGGACCCGCCCCCCCCGGCCCTGCCAAGGCCGGCCGCGGGGAGCCGCAGGAACTGCACCCGCCACCGGGGGCGAAAGGGCAAGGCCGGGGGTCAGGGGGGAGTGAACGAGGTGCAGGGAGAGGGGGAGGAGAAGGACTACGACCCTGGAGAGGCTAAATACGACCCCTCCACGCCCCCGCGCAGGAGGAACAAGTGTGTCCCCAGGACTTCAGTTGGCCCACCCAGCGGGGTCCAGAGAGTCAATGGTAACGCAGCGTGCCGCCCCACTGGGGCTTTCCTCTGCCTCTTATTGGCTGTGCTCCTGTCCATCACGGCCGTGATCCTCCGGTGAGACTGAGGAGGGTTTTGCACTTGACTGGACTCTGAACGGTACACTTGTCTCTGAACGGCGGACTCACTCTGGCTCCTGCACAGAGGTGTGTGTGTGTGTGTGAGTGTGTGTGTGTAGGTGTTTGCGCGCACGTGTGAGTTTGTCTTAGTGTACTGTGTGGATGTGTACCTGTGACATACAGAAGAAAAGGTCTTTGGGACTTCACAGGTTACCTGTCGCTCTTTGATTATGTCATAAAGCGCAGACAGTGGCTCACCACCGGAGTTCTGATCTCTCGGTTTATCGACTAAACTGATGATTTCAGGAAACCGCCTGGGACGACATCCCAGCACAGACAGGCAAAATTAACCTGCTGAACTTGACGTGCTGTAAGTCATCTCGGAAAATATCCACTGGGTTCTGTGATGCTGTGTTTCTAAGTTCATAGGTTTACGTGTGACGAGTGTCCATGTCAGTCTGCCCACCGCAAAACCAACCAGACGTTTACCACAATTAACTGGCGTTACACCCTCATCCTGAAAGGGAGAGAACACCGAAGGGAGAAAGGGGATATGGGAGAATGTGTTGTGTGTGTATTTAAATATGATTGTGTGTGTGTGTGCGTGTGTGTGTGTGTGTGTGTACATGCATGTTATAAATGAACCAATCCCTTGTCCATTTCGGTAAAGGGACAATACAGTACACAAGCCATTCTATTTCTAGAGAAAGAAAGGCAGAGAGAATTTGAGTGAGGACAGAGTGAGGCAGAAGACATTGTGTGAGAGAAGACAGAGTGTGAGGGAGAGTTCAGAATGAGAGGGAGAGGGAGGAGAGATGGGAGAGAGACGAGGTTAGAGTGCCTACAGTAAATCTTGATACTCAAGAGATGTAAAAGTCAAAAGGTTAGAGGACAGTGATGGCTGACAGGGCAGTTGAGAGGTTATCGGTCCCTTCCATTGATCTATTGAATTTACTTCTCCCACAGCCTAAGAACTTGTAGCAGGGCCTAGCGTATATGCACAAACAGCACATACGCTTCAGAGAACAAGGATGATGGAATGATTGAATGAGTATGTGGATTCCCGGCTGTCCAATTAAGGGTGAAGAGAATAAATGTCCCTCCCACCACCACCTCCCCCACACGATGGAGGTTGCTGAGCCACGCAACCTGAGAGACAGATGCTGATTCTGCCGCACTGCTGCTACGTCTGAGGAGGGAGCTCTGGAACGCTCCAGGCGGTTCTGGAACCTTCATCCATGGTTTCTAGCCCATGATCATAGAGAGTTGAGACATCCACGGGGGTGATAAAAGACAACCTAGTGCCCTGTGTGGACTGGAGGGGTTACTACACATCCCCAGCCCTGCCCTGTCCAGTCTTATACCCACTTACCCACTAACTCAATGTCTGACGTCCCCCTGTAGAACAGCGGTCTCCAACACATTTAAATAGAGTCTGAAGGCCACCCCATTTCACTAAGTGTTGTCATAATGGTAGCCTGGCAAAGCTCATCCTTACGCCGGGTTTACACCTGGCGCTACTGCGGCGCGTTCCCAGTTCCGATGAGGTTTTGTTGTGTCCCCCACGCGGTGTCATTACCCCACTGGGAGCCTTTCAGAAGCGGAGCGCAGCGAGGCAGCCGTTTGGCGAGATCACAAGATCAACAAAAACGACTTTGCCTGTCCGACATTGCCTTCCTTTGTTTTTGTATTTTAGCCCTTGGTTTTGGGGGGTTTGACCATTAAGTTCCTATATAGTTCCAGAATTGTAAAATATATAGGCAAGCAACCAAATATTAAAATCAGACAGTATAGCTTTTAAAAAATTATATAAACCTGGCCTACCTGAAACGCATCGGTACAGTGTGATTTAATAAATAACATCTCACAGGTCCTATCCTGTGTAATGTAAGGATACTGAACATCTTAATGGGTTTTCAAAGTGCATAATACAGAATGGTTCTATACAAGTAGGCTACTTTTCAAAATCACTTTGGCTCATTATAAGGGAAAAAATTGGTTCTAGTACGTTCCTTTTCTGTACTAACTTACAGTTCTTATAGTATTCATTTTTTGTATTTGAACTGTGCTGCATTGACTTGAGCGGCCGCAATGAGCTTCAGCGGCCACGTCGCAGCCAGAAAGCGCCACAGAAGCGTCTGGTGAAATCTAGGCATTAGAACGGACGAATGTACACTGCGCTCAGGAGGCTTTGTCTGGCTAGCATACTGGCTAGGCTAGCGGCCAGCTAAGATGTTCCAAGTTCTATTGTATGTCTGATCCGGAAGTGATACATGGGGTGCCGGGTTTTTATTCCAGGAGTGGCCATATCTGTTTATGTTTGTTTCCAGTAAAGCATCTGTTTTGGCTAGTGCTCAGTGGGGTCAGGTGTGTTGGTGCAGGCCTTGCCCTCCGCTGTGTCCCCAGAGCCAAAGTTGGCTGTGGCTGCAGTTGTTTTTGTGCTGCTGTGAAACCCTGAGGTGACGCTGTAAAATGACCGTTGTGTCCGTTTGTTCGTGGAGGGGTGACTTCTGTAACCACTGAGAAACTGGCGTGGTCCTGTGTGTCTGACTGACTGACTTCCTGTCAAGTGAATGGACAGCGGGGGACTGCAGTTCATTTTCCTTTTCTATTAAACTGTTCTTTCTTCCGTTCTGTCGTCGTTAAGCTGAGCAATTTCAGATAAACGGCACGCTTTTCATTCCCCCTTTACCTTGTCTTTTCTCATTCCTTCCATCTATCCGTCCCTCCCTCTCTCCCTCTGCCCTCCTGTCACTCCTTCCCTCACACTGGGTGACTGGGTTTTGGATGTGGTTATAGAATTACGCCAGACTCAAAAGCTGTTTATGAACTACATTAAAAACAAGTATCCTCATACCGCTGAGGGGGATTTTGTCTGCTGGCTCCTCTTTTGTTTGTCTGAGTGTGTGTGCGTGTACTGTGTGTATGTTGTGATTGTGTGTGTTGAGTGAATGTTGTGAGGGTTTTTGTGTGCATGAAATTTCTGTTTCATTCAATGTTGGACTTACAGGGAGAAGAGGAGTTGGGAGCCAGAGACTGAGGTAAGGGAGAAACTGAGGAATAGGCTGAATGTGGCTTTAGTTTGAATTATATTGAACGATGGAATTGAGTAAACGGATTCATGTGTTGAAATGCACCTTACTGAAGAAACACAATATTTTCCACATGTACTGTAGTGTGTGACTGGCTCAGGGCACAGACAAGGAGTACAACCGAGGTGCCTAAAGGCTTATATAGAGGAAATCGATCCTGCAAGAACGACAAACGAGGTTAGTGGCATCCATAATCTGCCTTGAGGACCTGGCTTCCGCTGGTTTGAACCTATCAGTCTTGGCCCATAGAGAGAGAATCAAACAGCATCTGTCACACGTGCAATCTTCTTCCCCCTGGTGTCTTCTAGGCTGTTGGAATACCATTCCAGGTGACTACCTCATCAAGCTTGTTGATAGGAGGCCAAGAGTGTGCAAAGCTTTTGAGTCTGTGGATGGCTAATTTGAGGAATCTAAAATATGTATTTAGATTAGTTTAACATTCTTTTGGATATTACATAATTCCAAATGTGTTACTGCTTAGTATTGATGTCTGCACTATTATTCCATTTTGTGCAAAACAGACGAGATGCAAACTTGAGTCACATATGTTGCCACTTGAGACTTCACTTGGTTAATAGAGAAAACACTTCAACTCGACTTGGATTGGAGGATCTGTGACTTGTGATGTAACTTGTACTTGAGCTGTATTACTTGCTGTCCACTCACAGACCTTGTGTCCCATGTTCTCGGCATGCATCTACTGGCTCAGGGTGGGACAACACAACAATACTGGACTCAAATTGGACATTCAAACTATAGGACTAGCGTTCAGCTGACAACGTTAGGTTGTCCATTCAGAAGTGATTGAAAACTAGCGATCATGGTGTCGGTATCAGTCAGGAAATTCACCACATTTATATTTCAGGTCTATGTTGTGGTGGTGAGGGAAAGGACAGCAGTATGCAGTGTGTATTCAGTCGAGTCATGTTTTTATTTATTATATATACGTATACACAGTGGGTATAGAAAGTCACATGTCAGGACTTGGCTGGGTGACTCTAGGCATCTCTATGCACCTGGGGGCCACAGTCAGGGCCTGACTACAGAGGTGCCTCTAGGCATCTCCGCACTCCACTTTTGATTGTCCCCAATTAGAGGCAGCTGGCCCGCATTGCCTCTAATTGTGGACCCTATTTAAGTTGTCTATGTCTTGTGGGTCATTGTTTGTATGTTATGCCTCAGTTTGTGGTTTATGTCTACTTTTGTTGTTTTTGTGGCTGCAAATGAAAGGATGTTTCCTGACTCTCGCTCAATGGCTTGTGTCCTGTCTGGGGACCGTAACAGTCACCGATCACTTTCAAAATGTTCACCTTTTTTGGCCGTACAGCCTGAAATGACTTAATTTATACACAGTATACCCACTGTATATATGTAATATTAGAAATTATATTTTCAATGGAAATACAAACACTATATGGCCAAAAGTATGTGGACAGCCTTCTATCACACCTACAACCCAATTTCCAAAAAAGTTTGGACACTGTGTAAAATGCAAATAAAATCAGAATGCAATGATGTGTGTGATTGAAATAATTTATATCATATATTCAATATAAAAGTGTACAAAGACAACATGTCAAATGGTGAAACTGAATAAATTGTTTCTTAAAAAATAAATGCCCACTTTGAATTTGATGCTAGCAACACGGCATGTTTACCAATGTGTCGCATCAACATAACAGTAAGCATTTGTAAACTGTGGAGACCCGTTGCGCCACAGTAAAATCACACACTCGGATGAATGACCGGTCAATCAGGTAGCTTATTATCAAACTAAGTGACCCTTTTGTGAAGGAAAGCTAGCTACTGAATGACCAAGCTAGAAACAAGGAAATGTTGGCTAGCGGCAGTTAACATAGTTAACGAGCTAGCTAGCGTTAACAGTCACGTCTGTAGTTATATCTAGATAACTTGCAATACAAATGAATATGACAGCTTTTGAAAAGAACATTTTCTGTAGTTAGTTAGCTAACATTTAACTTACCCGTATACATGTAGGAATGTTTTGCGGCAGACTGAATATTTTCTGATTACATAAAAAGTCCTTTGTTGTTTGCGTTTGATCTGTTGTTCTTATTTACAAAGCAGTGTCTTTTCGCTACATTGCACACTCATGAGTTCCAAGAATCTATGCATCTTTCATTGTCACTATCATAACGGTACCATGGTTGTCCTTAGCTTGTAAATGTCATTTGTGGGCAGTTGTTTTATACAAGACGAGTCAGCATTTTATTTCCACCATTGGCACTGCAATGAAATGCCTCAATTTTGCCTAAATATTTTGAACAATATCAAAGTCTGAGATTTCCTCATGTCGTCCAATTAATCTTCTGAGTCACGGCATCATTGTACTCCAGAAATGAATGTCTCACTTGAGATTTGTTGATAAGATCCACCGAATTCCGGGCAGCGATGTATATGTATTTTATGTATTTTGCCTGTATATATATACAGTATATATACAGTATATTGAATTCCACCCACTAAAGTGGCTAGTAAGAGTGATTGTGTTACAAGCCACAGATGAAATCTACACACATTTGGGGGGGGGGGTGTCAAGCCCTGCTTTGTAGCCTCCATCCCAACTTTTCTGAATCGTGTTGCTGGCATCAAATAAAAAAAGTAACAATAAAATGTCTTAGTTTCAACACTTGATATGTTGTACTATTTTTTATTAAATATGGGGTTAAAATAATTGGCATTATCATTTGACAAAGATTCCCCCCCATTTGCAGCCATAACAGCCGCCACTCTTCTGGGAGGGCATTACAGAAGACTTTGAAGCAGGGGCGGAGCTTAGCTTTCACACCAATGGGTGTGAGGCCCTCACCACCCTACCCTTCAATTATTTAAGTAATTTGTATCTACCATGATGAACATAAGCTTGTATTAACAACAAATAGGCATCCAGAACACGGTGCGCACAGACATCATGGCAGTGTAGCCAATAATGGCATATTTATCAGTTTCATAATTAAATGCATTTCTTCACCAAATTTATCTGCTGGCCAAACAGTTCAATTACAAACATCTCAATTGAATTTTTGTTTGTATTGCTAACGATCAACAAAATAACCTATTCAATTAAAATCTGTAGACTAGGTCTGTTTTAAATAACTTGTTCAGCGTATCAACAATGTAGTCTATAAAGGTACAAAATGAACCGTATTCATAAATGATTCAAGAACAGTATTTAGAATAATCTAACATTTGGGAATGTTTTTGGGACATCTCCCACCCCTACACAGGTCAAATCAGAATGCCGCTTTTATCACCATCATTAGAACAAATATGTCTATCACTTTGTCCACACCAATGTGCTCTGTATCTCTCAATAAAAAGAAGTTCAAGGCAAGTGAGGCGCTCCTCTGTCATCGTCGAATGTAAGTATGTTTCAATCCAATTCAAACGACTGAAACACCACTCTACTTGTGAATCTTGTACAACATAACTATGTCCATGTCATTTTCAATTAAGAAAGATAATATCGGACTTGTGGATAATTTGTTTTGTTCAGGAAATAAGTTTTTGTATATGACTCTAAATGAGCAGGACTCTTCTGCCAGTGTTCCGGAAACATCTTCACTGTAATACAGCGCCAAGTCATTTACTATTTCAACAGAGTTCATGTCAAAGTAATGCTTGGGATTGAGTGCCTGAAAATGCTTTGCCATTCCTATTAAATCTGAAAACCTCTCCTCAAACTGAGTGGCGAAGACATCCAGTCCATGGAAAAATGTGCTTGAAGTTGGCAACTGGCTCATCTTCTGTTTCACCGAATACTCTTTTTTTCTCCTCACTCGTCTTATTCTGTCTCGGTTCCATTTTTTGTTGCTATATCCTTAGCTATGGCTTCCATGTTTTGGAATTAATCTTTTCACAAGCATTTCAGTTCACTTTCCCAGTTGTTGATCAGCTCCAGGGCTGTGCTCAAATCAATTGATTCCTTTTGGAGATAGTTGGAAATGTGTCTTCTGGAGGACAATATTCCGTAATGTCAGCATGAACGTGAGCTCAAATGTTTCCATCGTATCAAGAAACCCCTTTGCATCAGCTACAGCTTTTGGAGCAGTGTTTCTATGATCCATTATCCTGCATAAGGCTTTGATTAGGGCAGGCATGCTCCTAATGACTGCCTCAGCTGCCTTTTGCCGGGATGCCCATCGTGTGAACGCTTCAGTGTAAGAACAATTACATCAAGTTGCTTTGACTGTTCCTCCTCATGAATTGTGTACCATGGCAGGCTTAATGTCAAAAACAAATATAGTGATTTACGCACCCCAAATATCTTTTTTTCTGTGAGACACGAGGAGGCTGCGCCCATTAGTATTACGTTCAGATTGTGCGCACAGCAATGGATGTACTTGGCTTTGGAATCGCATGGCTCCTTTACTCTGCTGCAACCCTGAGATGTAGCCAAACATGGTAGCTGCTCCTTCGTATTCTTGCCCCTTTAAGAGTGTGCTCCTAATCTCAGCTCGTTACCTGTATAAAAGACACCTGGGAGTCAGAGATCTTTCTGATTGAGAAAGATTGATGCCAGCAACACAAATACGTATTTCCCTAAATAAAATGCAAATCAATTTATAACATTTTTGACATGTGTTTTTCTGGATGTTTTGTTGTTATTCTGTCTCTCACTGTTCAAATAAACCTACCATTAAAATTATAGACTGATCATTTCTTTGTGGGCAAATGTAAAAAATCAGCAGGGCATCAAATACTTTTTTTCCCTCACTGTAGTGTAAATGTAGAAATATATCTTAATGAGGGTTATGATTAGGGATGCAATATATTTTTCAATTCAATTATATAGAAATACACCATACAGAAGGAACAAGTTACTAAATATTATTCATATATGTAGAAATACGCACCATGCAAAAGCATCACTGTTCTATTTTGGGCTGTTAATTATCAAGTTTATATATGACAATTTTTTTCACGAGTTCCTATTTGAAAACGAGGTGGAGAACAAGGTTTGTTTTGGTGCGGCTACAGCAAAGGGGTAGTTGTGAGAAAGCACTGTGCGTTACACATTAAATCATGCTTCTGGAACCCATGAAATTCACGGATGCTTTTCCTCTTCATAAAGGACACACACACTCACACTGGATCCTTTTTGACCTCCTTCATGCCCTAGTTATGTCACCCACACACTCACACCGTGCATGGGGGAAACGTGGGCACAATTTCTCAGCAACCATCCGCTTTTTCTCCTCTCTTGCTCACTCTCTCTCACACTATATCTCCTACAGTCCAACTTATTTCTCACTAGATCTGTTGAATTTAACAACACTTTCTACCAAGAAAACAGGGCGCGAAAGAAGCGTAAAATGTTTGAAAGCCATAAAAAAAGGCGGGAAAAAATAACTACACATAAAGGAACCACAGTTTCATAGCGAGATGCATATGGATTTGGGCCGGAGGACAAGAAACCAATGGGACTCACCCACTTGCGTGACACAGCTGTCGCTGAGTGAATATTCATGTGTGCATGTTCTATTCCACCGGCACAGACGCCAAGCTGAATTCATCGCTCCGTGCATCCCCCCGAAGCTGGGAGAGAAAGGAGAACGAAAGAAAAGAGGGAGACAGATGAGAGGTGGAGAAGCGGATGAGGGGAGAGGTTGATAACAGGCACGTCAACGTTCCTTCTCCATTAGCGAGGAGGGCAGAGTAATGAGGGAGAAAAACAACTTGTGTTACATGTGGTAGCGTTTATTACATTCTTCCTAACAGGGTCTGCTGACACAGTCGCACGTCTAACTCAGCTATCTAAATGAGGGCAACAGAATTAATTGGTCCTGAAAAAAATCCTATTTTATGTTTTACCCAAGACCTAACACCTAAGCTAGACAAAATACCTTTAAATTAAATAGTTATGAAGTAACAGTTATTTACATTCATGCACATGTATTCAAACATACAGACAACACTAGAAATACATGAGCACTCACTCCCAGAGCCACAGGTCACTGTATTTAGAACCCAAGCTCATTGTATTTAGAACCCAAGTTATTGTTTTTAGAACCCAGGTAATTGTATATAGATCCCAGATCATTGTTTTTAGAACCCAGCTCATTGTAATTAGATCCCCAGAACATTGTATTTGGAAGCCCAGGTTATTGTATTTAGATCGCTAGGTCATTGTATTTAGAACCCACGTGATTGTATTTAGATCCCCAGATCATTGTTTTTAGGACCCAGGTCATTGTATTTAGATCCCCAGATCATTGTATTTAGATCCCTAGGTCATTGTACTTTGATCCCCAAGTCATATAATTTTTTTGTTGCTATCTCATATTGAATACCATGTGTAAAATATTATTTCAACTTTAGGTTACTGGTTATGTGGAAAAAACGAAGATAATGATGTTGCAGTTGGAAGTACTGGGTACATGACATTTCTTGTTTTGGGTTAATTTTGTTATTGAAGCATGCTGGAAATTGAATACAGCAAATACTGTCTATGGTCTTGAAACAAATTGAGTAGTTGTGTGGTTGAATTTATTACACCAATATTTGAATGGCTGTTTTGGCAAATGTTTTTTTAAAAGTCTGAACCTTAATTTCTTCTACCGCGGCTCTTGCTAATGATATTTGCAACCAATGTGTAGCCTATGTTTACTGTTTCTGTGTCTTTGGACTGTTTGACTCTGTAATTGGTTCACCTAGGTAGGTCTACAAAGGAAATGTCTCAAGTCCTGCCCTGTATACACAGGCCTCCGACGTCTCTATGTATGACGTCAGATCTTTTTTTACTACTGAGGGCCTAGCTCCAATTGCCACGGTTCGCCACTGCATTGTACCATTTTTCCATGTGAAGTTAGCTACAAAAAGCTGATGGATAACGGGACTATTTACGTTGTTTCACAAGCTACAAATTCGCAACAGACACATTTTCAAATGATGCACTGCACATTGTATTATATGGTAATTGCGGTGTATCTAGCATGTTTCATTAAATGTAGCTATTATTGACGATATACTGACAAAATGAGGCACTAAGCCAAGCTAGCTACTAAGACAGCTAATGCTACTTCTTGCAAATGTTGTTTTGTTATGTTGTTTATTAAGCTTTACGTTGTGTAGGCTATACTTTGCCACTTATTAACAGTCATCAGTCTAGACAGTTTATGTAAAATACGTTTGATTATCTCAACCCTGACATAAACCGTCATGCACTGTCACAGGTGATGACAAACACAGGTTCCATTTGCACCGCTAAGGTACAAC
Source organism: Esox niger (assembly GCA_016801105.1). NCBI lineage: Eukaryota > Metazoa > Chordata > Actinopteri > Esociformes > Esocidae > Esox > Esox niger. The sequence continues at coordinate 2,795 of JACXGJ010011347.1, read as the reverse complement.
ACCAATTCCCAAAATAATAGCACCCTAATAAATGTATCGGACCCAAAATGACGAGGAATCGTCGTCAATCCCCATCGCTCTCTGTCTCCCTCTCTCTCTGTCTTCCGCTCTGTCTCCAGCACTCTGTCTCCCGCTCTCTGTCTCCCTCTCTCTCTGTCTCCCGCTCTCTGTCTCCCGCTCTCTGTCTCCCTCTCTCTCTGTCTCCAGCACTCTGTCTCCCGCTCTCTGTCTCCCTCTCTCTCTGTCTCCCTCTCTCTCTGTCTCCAGCACTCTGTCTCCCGCTCTCTGTCTCCCTCTCTCTCTGTCTACAGCACTCTGTCTCCCGCTCGCTGTCTCCCACTTTCTGTCTCCCTCTCTCTCTGTCTCCAGCACTCTGTATATGTCTTTTGTTCGTCCTTGTGTACTGTTATCAACCCAGAAATTTTCATCTTCAGACTTTTAGCTCATATACAAAAAGGAGAACATAATAGAACAACCCAATTTTACATCACCTACTGTACTCATCCATCAACATATTCAGAACACCTTGTGTTTTCATCCTTCCATGTTTTCATCCCACTAAATGTATGAGTACATCTTAATCCCACCATGTCTACTAATCCTTCCATACATACTCATCCCAACATATGTATTAATCCGTTCATACATAGCCAGTTAATCTTTATTTTAACATGGGTGCTGCGTATTCATGTTTACACATGCAGTTTAGGTTCAGTGATTAAAACAAACAGAAGCCCATAGAACAGACAAATACAAACAGAAAACAAAAAGTGAAAAAACACAGGTAACAGACAAAGCAAGATACTCACAGAGACTCACAAGACAAAGTACATTGCTTGAAACACCGGTGTTATTCCCCCAGTGGCATCTGTTTTTTAGTGGATATTGGGCCTGGCGAGGTCTGCACTGTCTCTTAGGTGTAGTAAACTGAACAAATGCAGTGCACTTATCTTCACACAGTGAAGACATAGAAAGTATACGAAGCATGCATGCATACATCTCTCACAAATAAATGTAACACCTTGGAAAAGTCTAATAAAATAATCCTCGAGGTTTAAATACAAGTCAACAACCAGAGCATGTCTGCTGTACCACTCTCTCTTGGAAGAAATTACACAATTTCTCCCACAAATATGTGTGTCATTCAATTGTACACTATGCAATGTATGGTGGTGACCTTTTAACACAGGGGCCTACAGAAACAATGCCCATTAACACGTCGTTATTATACCGTTGTCGGTGCACAGAATACAGAAGCTTGCAAAAACCGTTACAAGCAACACAAAAATGTAATCAGTTTCAGAAAAAATATAAATCTGTTTAGGTTAAACGATCGCAGTTAACACAACAACAGCAGCAGATTGTTACATTTCCACAGAGATTATTCCCCTGATAGCACAAGCGCTTGCATTACCCAAAACAGTTCACAGCAAATAAACAAAAATCCTGCAATACATTTTTTAAATGAGCAAGGGGGACAAAAGTCCCAAGTTGAAATTTGTTCAGGAAAAGGCAGTCATACCCAATTCTGTGGAGATTGCAGGGGCCTCAAGTGTAATCCAGCCTTGGGATCTTGTTGTAAGAGTTATATTAATAACTCATACAATATGTTGATAAATGTTGATATTTCTAATGTTGACAAGTGATGATAAATAAGAAGGTGGTTTAATGGTTTTTAGAAGTGCTTTATAGACACACACGAGAGAATGTTGTTCTCACCCCAAGGACAGCGAAGTTCAGGTACACTTCGATATGAACTACGGGGTTGAGTTCTGTAGCTAGCACCCGTAATAAACCACACAATGGTATGGAGCATCCAGTGGTTTAAGTGTGGATGCCCTAGCATGCATGTAGATAATATCCCCATAATTATAACCAACCTGTTGCTGGCACGATTTGTTTGCTATTTCTGGAAGACAAAAATGATCTGTCTCTGTCGAGGGCCCTTCATCATCCCTCCGAACATATTCATCCCTCAATAGGTAATCATCCCCAAAACTCCATGATTATTTCTGTCCATGTCTTTATTTGTCCCAACCCTCCAGTCACACACCGACTGTCTTTCATCCTTGTCTTTATCTTCTATTTTTATTACAGACAGCTTATGTGTTTTGGTTGATATTGCCAGAGTTCGATATTTCGCTGTCTCCATCTCCCAGTGTTTACCTTAATATTGATTCACGTCATAATTATTTACGTGCTGTACTGGCACACACACACACATGGGTTTACTGCAGATTAACACAGATGATTATTCTTGTACACTCTGCTATACCAGAAAAACTTGGCCCGCTGTAACACACATAGAACGATTCCTCAGACAACACCAAACACATACACAACAAATAGGATTTAGAGAGCACACGCTCATGTTTGTTTAAATGTCAAAGTGAGAACTATTTAATACCACAAAATATAACTATTTTATATAACATCTAACCCTGACCTTAACCCAACGTTAACCTCCAAAAACATACCGTTATGCCTAAACTTAATCCTAACACAAATTCTAACTCTAAACTTAACTTCAAGTCAGATAAAGATTATTGTAAACATGAGGGCTGTCAAAATGGCCTCACATTACATGATTCTCCTTGTTTTACTACCACAGGGATAGTGAAACATGCCTCCTGAAAGAAATACAACCCACCACCTACACTCAGGATCTCTAATTTCATGATCTCTAATTCTCACATCTGCTGAGCTTACAGGCAGGTTTTACTACCACAGGGATAGTGAAACATGCCTCCTGAAAGAAATACAACCCACCACCTACACTCAGGATCTCTAATTTC
>JACXGJ010011346.1:0-19982 GCA_016801105.1 Esox niger | reverse complement strand
ACACACACACACACACCTCAGACTGACTACACCCTCGACTACACACACACACCTCAGATTGAGTGCTCATGTCTTTTTGACGTCTTTTCATCATGTAGTGTAGCTTACCTGCATTGTGGATCCACGCTGTTGTCCAGTGTGTCGGTACCATGACGTGAGTGTGCACAGCTAGCTAACGCACCCTTTTTTGTGTCAAAGCTATTTTGCTAGTTGAAAATGGTCTGACATGGGGGAAAAAAGAATCAAATAATAAGCAGCATGCACTGCTTGTTACTGGCAGTGGTTTGCCAATACACCTGTATTGTTTGGGGTTGTGTGTCAGCAAATGGGTGTGTGAATGCGAGCCCTGAAAGTTCTTCTTGATCCTCTGCAGACGTATGGTCGGCTGGCTGCGTTCTAGCAGAACTGTTGCTAGGGCAACCCATTTTTCCCGGTGACAGTGGGGTGGATCAGCTGGTGGAGATCATCAAGGTAAAAACATCTGCCTTCAGGTGTCAGTAAATGGACAGACAAAACCAGACAGACAGATGGACTGAAACCAAGCATGCAGACAGAATTCAGACTGACAGAAAGTAGACTGACAGCTGGACAGAAACCGGACAGCCAGCAGACAGGAAGAGCAAGGCAAGTGTATGGATGAATATACAAACTAACTCAGAGACAGAGACAGAAAGCCTGAGTCTGAATTAAGTATTTTCTATAAGTGGTGTTAAGTTACTAATGTATTGAGGGAACTTTGGGCAGGTAACCGCTAAGTACAGGCCGGACATTTCAAATGTGGGCTGAAGTACATATCGATGGATGAGACCACTGTTTCTTTGTCTCCGGTTTTCCCCAGGTTCTCGGCACCCCCACTCGGGAGCAGATCAGAGAGATGAATCCCAACTACACCGAATTTAAGTTCCCTCAAATTAAAGCCCATCCATGGACTAAGGTGAGTCAACAGGTACATGAAACTTTTTTATTTTTACCTTTTTGCAACCTCTCCATTGCGTGTATCTGCGTTGTCTTTCACTTTTGGGCTCCATGGATGTGCTGGCCATTACTTCAATTAGGCAGTTTGCACTTTGGGACGTGGACGGAACGTCCTACCTTTAGTCCTAACTGTAGTAACATGTTCCATTAGTCCTAAAGTGCAAAATACACCTACATATGATGTAGCTAAACTGTTGATTTATTCAGGACTTGATACTTGCTTCTTCAAGTTAGTTCTCATCACACATTAATGTGAAGTGTATTATTCTGGACAGAACCTTGTTAAATGCTTTTCCACTTGTGAATGGTTCAGATGTTAGTACTCTGATGTTAGTGCTCCACAGTTTGGACGTATTAACATCAGAGTGCAGCACTCCAACCTTCCAGGGGTGGAGTGCTGCACTGCAATTGTCCTACATAAATATGTTATAACCCCTGTCAGAAATAATTCATAGTATTAGGACATATTTAGAAAATCAGTTGTTAGAGCCTTTTCGGGAGAGAGTTGGCTGATAATCAGCACTCCATAGTTGTCTTGTTATTTAAGATTTGATCAATGCTAATGTTGTGCATATCACTATCACCTGTAGCGTTGAGTATCTTATGCAGGGCCTCTTGAATGTATTGGACGTCTCACCCAGTAGATTTGTGGCCGAAAATGTATTACATTTCAGATTCTCTCACACATTGCGAGATGCATAACATCTCCTGTGATTGTTCAGCCAATGTATATTGAAGTTGCCCTTAGGATCTTTTGGGTCAGTTTAGTATTTTTCTCACTAATGTTTAAGATAGGGGGTAGCTGATCCTAGATCTGTGCCTACTGAAAACTTCACCTTGGAGCTTTAGCCAAAGTGTGACCTCTAACCTGTGTCATTGACCGGTTTCAGCCTTGTGTGATTGGCTCTCAGGTGTTCCGGCCGCGCACGCCACCCGAGGCCATCGCCCTGTGCTCGCGGCTGCTGGAGTACACGCCCACCGCACGCTTCACGCCCCTGGAGGCCTGTGCCCACTCCTTTTTCGATGAGCTCCGGGACCCTAACCTCAAGCTGCCCAATGGGCGTGAGAAACCCCTTCTCTTCAACTTCTCCACGCAGGGTATGAATGGAACTGAGAGACGCATACCCCCAACTAGCTTTGTAACTTCCACAGAATTTATATAAATGGTCAGACTACTGCAATTTGTCTGTGACACTCATAGGTATGTTTTTACTGGGCTGAGATTAGGCCTCCCAGAGTTGCGCAGTGGTCTGAGTAGCTACAGTGAGGAGGGAAAAGTATTTGATCCCCTGCTGATTTTGTGCGTTTGCCCACTGACAAAGAAATGATCAGTCTATAATTTTAATAGGTTTATTTCGTAGGTTTATTTGAACAGTGAGAGACAGAATAACAACAAAAAAATTCAGGAAATTGATTCCCTTTATTAAGGGAAATAAGTATTTGATCCCCTCAATCAGAAAAATTTTTAGCTCCTAATCTCAGCTTTTTCCCTGTATAAAAGACACCTGTCCACCAAAGCAATCAATCAAATTCTAAACTCTCCACCATGGCCAAGATCAAAGAGCTGTCCAAGGATGTCAGGGACAAGATTGTAGACTCACAGAAGGCTGGAATGGGCTACAAGACCATCGCCAAGCAACTTGGTGAGGTGACAACCGTTGGGGTGATTATTCGCAAATGGAAGAAACACAAAAGAGCTGTCATTCTCCCTGGTCTGAAGCTCCGTGCAGATCGCACCTCATGGAGTTGCAATGATCATGAGAACGGTGAGGAATAAGTCCAGAACTACACAGGAGGATCTTGTCAGTGATCTCAAGGCAGCTGGGACCCTAGTCACCAAGAAAACAATGGGTAACACACTACGCCGTGAAGGACTGAAATCCTGCAGTGCCCGCAAAGTCCCCCTGCTCAAGAAAGCACATGTACAGGCCCATCTGAAGTTTGCCTATGAACATCTGAATGATTCAGAGGAGAACTGGGTGAAAGTGTTGTGGTCAGATGAGACCAAAATCAAGCTCTTTGGCATCAACTCAACTCGCTGTGTTTGGAGGAGGAGGAATGCTGCCTTTGACCCCAAGTACAACATCCCCGCCGTCAAACATAGCGGTGGAATCATGCTTTGGGTGTGTTTTTCTGCTAAGGGGACAGGACAACTTCACCACATCAAAGGGACAATGGACGGGGACATGTACTGTCAAATCCTGGATGAGAACCTCCTTCCCTCAGCCAGGGCATTGAAATGGGTTGTGGATGGGTATTCCAGCCTGACAATGACCCAAAACACACGGCCAAGGCAACAAAGGAGTGGCTCAAGAACAAGCACATGAAGGTCCTGGAGTGGCCTAGTCAGTCTCCACACCTTAATCCCATAGAACATCTGTGGAGAGAGCTGAAGTTTAGAGTTGCCAAATGTCAGTCTCAACCTTAATGATGTGGAGGAGATCTGCAAAGAAGAGTGGGACAAAATCCCCCTGAGATGTGTGCAAACCTGGTGGCCAACTACAAAAAACGTCAGACCTCTGTGATTGTCAACAAGGGTTTTGCCACCAAGTATTAAGTCATGTTCTGCAGAGGGAGCTATTAAGGGAGCTATTCAATTAATAAAATTTTTGAAGTGTTTATTTATTTTTTTATTCTGTCTCTCACTGTTCTACCATTAAAATTATAGACTGATCATTTCTTTGTCAGTGGGCAAATGTATAAAATCAGCAGGGGTTCAAATACTTTTCCCCCCTCACTGTAAGTCAGTTGGCTAATCCGTGTCTGGGTTGAACTGAATGGATATTGGGTGGCTTTGTAGCATCTAGTAGTAAATCAGGTGCCTCAAAGCTCCACTGGCAGTGAAATGCCTTTTCCTCAAGTGCTTGTATGCCACTGAAAGGCACACTCTTTGAGCGAACAATTACTTTCAACTCTCTCAACCTCCACAAGGGAAGACCATAATACTGAATTGGATATCATGAAATTAGAAAGCCAAAAAAAATAAAAAATGTATTTCCCTGGCCTTTAGTTTAGCCACCCTTACTTTTTAGGAAATAATTAACAAAATCAGACCAACATTTATGAAGAGGTCATCATTTTGTGGAATCTTAAGTCTGAAACGTCACAAAGTTTGTGAAGAAAGTTAGGCCAATCTTTTAACAATTTCATGAAGTTAAGCGGCTGTATTTTATTTCTTTTTTATATAATGTATTTATCTAAACCACAATTTTTCAGATTGTTTTTACATGCACTTTCATTCTTAAGCTAGCATGAAAGGGCAGCCATGTTGCAGTGTGGCTAATAGTATGACTAATTGATAAAATGTTTGTCTTTGGATATAAGCCAATAACCACCAAATCAGGAGGTGACAATTCCAGTTAGTGAGTTTGAGGCCAAATAGAGGTCACCAAATAGGGGCATGTATTACAGGGTGCCATGCATTTTTACTACAGAACGAGCGTGTCTAGTCTTTCCGTTTCAGGAGAGATCAGCCAAGAAAGAGGAAGAATCTGTTCTAGCAGCAGACTACTGAAGCTGAATAGGTTAAAAAACATTACCAAATTAAATATATCAGAGGAATCAGGAAAATAAGTCCCTGTCTGATAACATGGAGTCTGAGCTTGCTAACCATATCAAAAATCTTGCAGCGCAGTTGAATTAAGTAGCCTTTATGACAGAACGTTTTTGGTACATCAAAACAACATCCCTGTCCCAGACAGCTGGTCAACAAATAGAAGGGTAAGTGGTATTCAACAGAGATGCATATCGTTGTACGCTTCAGCTATATGCATTCATTTGAAATATTTTGACTTTAATTTTATCTTTGAGTCATACTCAACAAGAGCTTGGTTTCAGAGGAACGCTTGAGTTTTCAGAATTATCTGCATCAAGAAATCCAATATCCGCCAGCCACAAAGCAGAATTTGCCAGCAAAAAGATGTGCTAAGTAATCACTAAGACCTTCATATGTAGTACTACTACTTCAGCACACAGTATTAGTTACCTGTGCCTTTGTTTTGAAATGCACACACAGCCATATATTTTAATAGATAGCTACCTGCAAGTGATAGGCGAAAGAGTTCTGGTCCTTCTCAGATCACAAAACCTTAAATGAAGGCTAACTTTTTGTTGGAAGTTTATCTTGAAATTATGTTAACAAATTAGCTGCAGAATCTTCCTTGATAACTGCCTCCACTGTCACACAGATCTCCTAACAGCAGCATGCTCAAAAAGTGCTTGCACACAAGGCAACTGCTCCTTTTTCGTTCAGTTAATATTGTGTCTGAGCCTCTGAAGAATTTGACACTTCACTTCTTCCCCCAAACAGTCCCCCAACCATTGGGATTCAAGTAGTGGTTGGTTGATTCTGGTGTTGGTGTCTTTCTCAAATTACTTTGTCATAAAATAACCTGATTGGATATTTTTTTCTCTCTTTGGTATTATCCCTTTTCCCTGACGATATTGAATCAGAAGATTCTATGTATGGAAAATATGAAATTGATTACTCCTTGTTGATAAAATACTCCTGATATTTGCCCACTGAAAAATCTGACAATACTTTTACTAAATGTAATGATGAATTGTTTGATTTCTTTGTTGTTTGTTATCAAAGTGAATGAAATCCAGGCCTGCAGCGGGGTGGGGTGGAAATAGTTCACCTGGGTCCAAGTTGTGAATGGATGTGTGGTCTGTCTCTCACTGATGAGTGTTTCACACTCTCCATCTGATTCCTCAGAATTATCCAGTAACCCCTCCCTAGCCTCCATTCTGATCCCCGCCCACGCTCGTAATCAGCCCGGGGCCTCCACCCCAACCAATGCCTCTGCACCCTCAGGTTAGTACACGCCCTCTGCCCGGTCCTCTCCTGCTAATGCACATTCTCAATACAACCCCGTGCCCATTTCTCTCTCACCCGTTGTTCTGCTTCCCGTTCCAGATGCCAACAGCGGTGACCGTGGCCAGATCACCAACGCTGCCTCCGCCTCTGCTTCCAACACCTCCACCTGAGACCACCTCCACCCCAACTGAAATCAGCCCATATAAACCACCTCTGCCCCCTGCCCATGCCCCAGTTCCTGGACAACAGTGCATGGATGTACGACAACCGACCGAAAACGCAAAGCCTGGCGAAGAGACACCCAGCAAAGACGAACACACAAAGAAAACCTAATCCCAACCTAGTGACTTCCCCAAACCACCTCCACCCCTGCCACCGTCATTTTATTGTTGTTTATTTATTTGTACAAAAAGGACAACCGTGATGTGTCCTTTGAGCTGCTCTTCATCTTCCTGTGATTTGCAGAGAAGGGGACCGAGTGCGGGTGTGTTCAGTGTAGAGATAACGCATAGATTTAGAAATATACACAATATTCTGACATGCTTGTTTCCATAGACAATCGCCCTTCCTTTTTTGTCTTGCTAGCTCAAAGTCATCACTTTTTTTTCTCTATAGAAGAGGCCCATACCTGCGTCCTGCAATAGCCTTACGTTCAGACTGGTGCCACGTGGCCCCTGTTGACTCCCATCTCACCCATTTATACGTAGAGCCTGTGGAGCTCGCTGATGTCAGGACTTGCGATGTTTGACCTTCATGTGTGTGCTTGTGTTGAGATGCACAGTTGATACTTTGTAGAATTGTCAGCTTCTCTGTCTTTAGCACATCACAAATCAAAGTTTTGCTATGCAGCATCAATTTGTGCTTCTAACGTTCAACTTGTGAGGCAACAGCTGTCATGCACTTAGCCAAGCAAACCGTTTTTAATGCCCTAAGAATAACCTGTTTTTCTGTTTAAGATAATTGGATTGATAAATAACGCTCCTAAATATTTGTCAGTGCTACCTGGTGTTTTTTTGGGAGCACCCTTACAAAAGCAATTACCCAGATAATAATCATTGTAATGAGTGTAATGATCTTCAGGAGATGAGCTTTAAAAGTAGCTAGGGATCATGTAGGGCCAGTCTAGGGTATAACACCATCTGTTTATCTGGTGCTTCTTAACCCGGTAATTGGTAATTCTGCCAATTCTTATAATTAATACCTCAATTTTTCATTTTGCTTCTAAATGTCAATGTGATTCTTTGTTTTTCCACTCTGGAGTAAGTGCTCATTGTAAAAAAAAAACACAACAGAATTATACATTTAAAAAAGAATATCAAAGTAGAGCCCTGGGTATTTTACTACCCACAAGACTTTGCCAGTACTGACCTAAGAGCAAGATTCTGTGGGACGTTCATGTGACTGATATGAAGACCAGGATCTCATTATACTTTTTTGCTGCTTGTCATAGACATGACTAGTAAACCCAGGTTTTGTTATGGTTCTTGTTAGGGCTGGATGGGTGGGTTTTCTGGACCGGGCTATGAAGGAATCTTGGATTAGGGAGTAAACTGTTGATTGTGCTGCATTTTATCACCATCTGTCTTCATTATTGTTCTGTCCAAAATAACAGCCTGTTCCCTAGACTTTAGTGCACTATTGTTCTGACCCAAGCCCCATATGGGTCTGGTAAAAAAATAAAAAAATAAAATAGGGAAAGGGGTGCAGATTTTAATGCAGCCCAATTAAATATGAACCACTGTTGAAGTCCTCCCCTGTTCTCCTGTTTTAACTGAAAGTCCTCCCACCCATCCCTCGGAGATCTGAAGACCTACACAACACGTTTATATGTATGTTGATGCTCTTCACCAAACTGGGGTGCGTGCGTGTGTGTAAAAATAGGCGGATCTGAGAACAGTTCATGAGCAAAAACAAAACCCAAGATTTTTTCCCACCATTTTGATTTTTTTCTTCCATTTGGCCATATAGTTCAATCTTGATTGTACAGTACATTAGGTGCCAGTCGTATCGTTGTGAGAATAACCAGTAATGTACTGTGTATTTATAGTTTGGAGTGCCTTTGCTTCCACTCGTTCTCTCCTCTCCCCAGGTCCGCTACCTCCTTCCTCCATGGTCCTAACTGGAGGCTCCGGTGTGAAATTGCCCTTACAAACAGATCTGGGTTCAGCTTGGTTTCCCAAATCGTAATACATGAACAATTAGCAAGGAAAAATGCTAAACTGACCCAAGACCGTCATCGAGGGCAACCTCACCCAACTCCTTCCTGGAGTGCTGTTGACTAATTCTGTTCTGCCATGTACCACACGGCACGCGAGACACTTCCCTCAGACACCCATCGTCACCTAGTCACTGTTTTTGTCTGTATGATTGGCTATGTTTGATGTTGGGATGAACTTTGCTTGAGTTGGTGTGGGGGAGTTGACTAATTGTCTTTTTAAATTGTTGAGAGAAAGTCTTTAGAGGAATGTTCGATAGGGTTTTTAATGTGTTTTTATTCTTTTATGAGAGCTGCAATTTTACACCTCTACACAATGAGGGAGATGGTCTTACTATATCCAGTATTACTTTCTCAACTATGGCAATAAAGACTTGGTTTGTTCATGCTATTCACCACACTTTCTCAACAGCACTCCGGGAGAGATGTCATGTAGCATCCTTTCTGTTTTTTAGTTTGGTTTTAAAGCATATGTCTATGCTTGCTTGTAATATTTGCATCCGTAGATGTGTTGCTATCCAATCACCTAGCCTCTAAAACAATGTGACCACTTCTTGTGACTTAAAAGGATAGTATAAGATGTAGAAAACACAATGTTAAAAAAAAGAAAGTACAAAATAAAGGACTGAGTTACATTCAGGATGTGGCATACACTTGTGAATAGCTGTCTGAAATTAAGAATTTACAACTGAAAAAATACTATAACATTACTACTTGAATGCCTCTGTTTGTGACAGAAATTTTATTTTCCTTTTGAATATAAAACTTTTTTTTGTGAAGGTGTATGCTAAATGTCCCCTCCCTGTAAATATTTCTGTTTGTCTCTGTGTGACTTGGTTCAGAGAAATAGTTACCTGGTACTGTAATTTGCATTAAATAAACAGTAGGTTAGCCTGGAAATTAACTTGTTTGTCAAAGTTTTGTTCTTATATTCTACCCAGGGGAACAGTGAAACTGACTTAACTTGCCCAAGAATGACAATGTTGGGTTTTTTGCTGCAAATAATGAAAATCTGGCGAAAGCTGAAAGTAAATGTGTGTATAGGTTGTGGTTTAGTAAGACTCACATTCATATTCTCTGTTTTAGAAAAATACATGACCTTCCATGTTCCAGATGAATCTAGCATAGCACACAATTCACTGTGGTTATTGTAATACCTTCTTTGGCACTGAGATAACCCTCAAAGCCTAAACTACAAGACCGATTCACATTAAATATTTTTTTCAAATAAATGGCAGAACAAATGTAGGGTTTTTAATTCAAACTTCATACTGTATATCTGGCACACCTAGGTACTACACCTGCGAGAAGTTGCCCCCACCCCCCACCCAACGCAAAACTTCAGCAAAGTTGGCTCAATTGTTTGTGCTGTTTGTGATTGTTGCGTTTGTGCTGCCATGATTTTATAGATATTAATGAATATTTTATAGGTCATCCTGAGGTCACACAGCACCCCAAAATCAACCAAAATAGTTTGGTTTGTTGGTGCTGTTTTTTATATATTAGTCAAAATTGGCTCCATCATTTGTGTAGCAAAAAGGTTTGTGCTGCTACAGTTTTTGGTACATAGCCTACATTACTACTGGATAGCGCACAGAATTTGCTCTTGTTCCACTATAACTCTGTCACTATCGGTAAGAAAGCAGTCACAAAGACAAACCTTTATCGGCACAAAAGGAGCACAAATGATTGAGCCTATTTTGAGTGAATTTTAAATATTATTTAATATCTTTAAAATGATAGCCACACAAACATTTTAACGGCACAAACAGTAAAGCCTATCTTGTCGTAGTTTTGCGTTCGATGGGGAACATTTTTACGCAGGTAAAATATACCTTAAATCATTTGTGCTCCATTTGTGCTGCTTTCATTTTTTAGATATTAGTCCTAAAGAATATTTTATAGATCATTCTGAGGTCACTCAGCCCTCCAACATGCTACAAATCACTCAAAACATATTAAATACTTAGTGATGGTTAAAATATAGTTTTTGCAACATTCTTACCAAAGCAGTTGAAGTAATGACAGAGCTATAGTAGAAAGAGAAGGTATTTCTGTGTGCAACATTTGAAAATAATTGAACTGCCCCCTCCAACTCTCACAATGTGTTTTCCATAGTATTTAGCAAATTACACCACAACGTTGTGATTATCCTTATTCCTAAGATCGTGGCAATGCATTCATTTTGCTAGCGTGCTCTTTAGACATCTAATGATGACATTATTACAGAAATTCATTTTGTACTTGGTTAGGTTATTCATTTATTTTAAAGGCCAGATTGCCTTTAACATTTGGTAAGCGGCCTGTTCAGCTCATTTAGTCAAATATTGCTTTAGCCTGTTTATCAGACTGAGTGCATCAATCTGAAGTGCCCTTTCTAGTCCTAAATGAACAGCATTCAAAAAAAATATATTTGGCATATTTGGTCATGTGGAAAACACAGGTGGACTATTACACACAGCTTAGAAATTCTTTAGAAAATAATTGGGGAGAAGAGAATCTCTGGTTTGATGTGACAGCTGGGGGACTCAGTGGTGGAAGCTATTCTGTTAGCTAACACAATGCTTGTAGCATGAAATCAGCTATCCAGTGCTTTTATATTCTTAATACACTTTACAACTGAGTAGAAACACCTGAGACTCCTGATGGCCTCCAGGAGGGTTCACCCATCACGTCTACTGGCCTGACCCGGCTGCCGCCACTGATGACCAAGTTCAAAGGCGTCAGTGGTCCTGAACCCTAGGCCCCAAGGTTTGTCAGCTGGCTGGGCTGGTCTGCTCGACTTCCTGGAGGTCAGGATGGAGGATTGGATATGAGGACAAAAGGCGTCAGCTGATCATCATCCCCCACCCACTAACATCCAGACCAGTCAAAATTCACACTGGGGTTGTGTTTGAAGGACATAACCCCACATTGCAGTAGCCATAAAAACTACTTTCAAAGAGTCACTGGATAAGAGCTCCTGTTGTAGGACGTATGGATATGGGGGGTTTGTCTTTTAGGCAGATTTAAGCCTAGGGGCTTTCATGAAGGTCCAGCAAATATAGTTTCAATTCAGTATGAGCAGTTATCTGAAGCTTTCGTCTAAGGACCGAATTTAGATGCTACCCTTAAGAAAAACAGTCCAAATTACATAATGGCTAGTGAAACATTTGATATCTGCTACATAGAGAAGTACCTGCCCCTCCTTGAAAACTTTGCGGTAACACTGCTCCAGCTCTTTCCTTTTCATCATGGTGAAACAGCACAATGAATGGTCCCTTTTTTGCTCTTGATTTAAGGCCAGAGAAAAGCCACATTACTAATCATGTAAGTTGCCTGACAGAGAAAACTGACATAAGCCTATGGAGCAACTTAATTCAACTCAGTAAAAATGTTATCATAATTAGGCCATAGGCATACAGCCTACCAGTACTTTACATTCAAGCCAACAAAAGCTACTGGTGCCATGTAAGAGCCCCGATTGCACACATCTATTTAAGATACCTGTCAGACTCCCATGACCTCACCTCAGATCCAGCTCTTTGCACTAACCCTCCCCCTTCTCCATTCTTCACCCTGGAATTCTCACCATTCCCAAATCTTTGTTCCATGGTGGACTTTCCCTCAGCAAGCATTTCAGCAAATGTTATGTACATCAAAGCTCTGAATGTGTATCTTGTAAGCAACAAAATGATCAACGTGCGTCTGACTTCATAGCTCTAAATTGGAAATTGTTTGGGGAAATAGTGGTCTGCAGGCTTCGTAAATGAATAACAATCTGCTTACAGAAATTGTACTTATCGACATATTAGCCTATATGCAACAATAGTTTAAAAACTGAATGTAATTGTAGTAATAAGAAAGCAAAATTCCTTAACATTGAAGTAACTTTGCAGACGCTATAATGCAGAGTGACTTAGTGTTGAATGCATACATTTTTAATCCAGTATTCCGTGCCTTTTAACTTAGTAAAAATACTTCAGTGAACAGAACAGAAGTGAGACACATTAAAACATAGGTATATTTATTTAACTGTATAATGCATACATATTATTTACGTTTAAATAATTAATCTGAATACAATCCGTGGTGCTGAGTTCCAATGGAATAATTTACATACAAATATGAAAATTTGATTTGAGTGACCCATGACCCTTTAAAGAAAAAACTAATCACTGGGCAGACTCCAAGATCATAGTTTTTTCCTGTGAGAGTGACTGATGCTACCGTCCCTTCCAGCCTTTTGCCGTTAAATAATATTACTTTTTAACATAAATACAGAGTTGGACACAAAACGTGTACATGAGATGCACTGATAATGACTATTCTTCATCTTTCATACAGGTTTTTCTCCCCGCAACTATTTAATAAATTACAGGAAAGCCAGACTATACCGTCAACGTCTCAAAGACAGGCTAGTGCTACTAACATGTCCCTTTTCTAAGTGGGTTCTGAGTGGGAGCGGTTCTCATTAACACAGTCTGACCGAGAGGGAACGAGCCTTTTGCTTTTGGTCAATCTAGGGATTCTGCTAGAACTGGAGGGATATTGGACAGGATTATGGCTGGGTGGGTGCGCTATAAGGTGTGCTTTGGCCTCAGGCCCAAAGCCCTCATAGGCCTCCGGTAGACCCCAACCACAGAGACGGGCTAAGCTAACAGACGCGGACCACCCGCCAGAACACGCACGGCGGGAAAACAGTACAAAAATAGAGGTCAACGAACAACCTTTGCATTTACACAAGCCTCGATGTTCCACGTTTTCAACAGGGGGACCAAACTTGCTGGTCCTGACATGTCTTTTAAACAAAAGAATGTAGGATGTACCTGCTCAGCATTTATGTTGACCAGAGATTGGCCAACTCCAGCCTTGAGGGGGTCTAATTAGTGTTACACTTTCCTGCCAGCCTCAGCTAATACACCAGAGTCCAATAAAGAACTTGATCTTTAGTTTAGACTGCCATTAGCTTTAATTAGCCTTGTTTGCCAGGGATATGGGTTAAGGGTGACACTAAAGCGGCCCTGCGGGGACTGGAGTTGCCCATCTCCGAAGCAAGCCACATGACATCCGACCGCAAAACACATGATAGTTTTGACGGCAACAGTAAAACACTTTGAACCGACGGCAACTTTCCCCAAAAAAGTTGCAGAAAATAAGCCATTTCATCTCACTTTGATTTCCTCCAGGTCTCCCTGACACTTGAATGAGTCCATTTCAGTGAATAAAATTAAATAAGGCAAAATACATTAGATCCTCCTTCAGAGCTGAAACCATTGTTTTTAGATACTGGGATTAAGTGCCTCTCTCACATAGTCTGAGAAAAAAGTTAATTGTTAAGTATCCCTGGAGACAAGTTTTTTGGTTCAGCCTTGACACAGTACAGTAATTCCTCTTGAATAATATGTACGTATTGAAGTGGCCAGATGATGGCGCCATGGCTGGAGCAAAGAAAAGAGGATTCAACAGTGCCTGATGGCAAGGAGCTGGAAGTGGATGAGGAGGAAATGTGAGGTGGATACGGTTACCAAGAAAAATCCACACACGCACACAGCTGAACTCACTTTCCGCCATCTTTTATAAACCTGCCATGGCATGCGCAGACAGACACACACATGAATCAACACAACCAAACATTGTTGTCCAAAACACCAGCTAGCAAATATGAGTTGTAGGGCTGGTTCAAATTAGTTCGGTTCTCTAAACATATGTAAGTGGTTGACTGTGTCTACAGACCAATAACTAATGTAAGAGCTGGGTTTCACTCATCGCTCTTATCTGACCAGGGGGGTAGGGTGGTGGGGGGTCAGATGAAAATCAGTCAAGACTGAAATAGATTGAGACAAAAGAAATACAGGAGATGGATTTCTCAGGCTCTCAAGTACGACTGCTTTTGCGTTCTCCGGGCGAGCGTGGGGGCGGTGGGTCGGCAAACAATGAGCCCTGAGAGAAGATCCAGAGTCAGTTCCCTGCAGCCGGGCAACCGTCCGGTCCCAGAACCACAGTTAGGAGCTAAACCGCAGAGGTCAGGGTCCAGGTTCCAGTCATGGTGGGGGCTCGGCAGTGGAGGGACAGAGGGGTGGGCCCACAGGGGTCATGTGACATTAACCTCCATTACGTGGTCGTCGGTGGCGGGCAACACCAGAACCTGCCGCCCCTGGGTCCAGTTGAACACTTGTCCCGGACTGAAGGGCTCCAGGCGGGGCATGGGCAGACCTCTCGGTTGCTCCCGCTGCTGCTCTCCGCTGCCCACCGAGTGAACACTGCCTCGGCTACGGATGCTGGCCGTGTCGCCCTGGTCATCCATACCTTTGTCCAGAAGGGAAAGGTTGTCATTTTCTAAGCAACTATCTGTGGAAGACAATAGAGAGAAATTAATGGGAGTCTTGAAGAGGTGTAAATATGCCAACTAGCTAACAACCAGAATTGCATGCAAGGGGTTGAGGAAGATTAAACAAAAGACCTACAATTGTTAGCCATTTAACAGCTTTCCCAGATTGATATCCATTTGTGAGTATACATTTTATTAATTAGTGTGCAGTTTAACAGATTTTGCTATTATCGGCGCAAAACTCTGGAAAAAGATTGCTGTTTTTGTAGACTTCCTGTCTTTGTGATAAGCCAATTTGCTGTCTACCTCCAACATCCCTAATATTTGATGAAGATACAATGCATTTGTAAAGTGTTCAGACCCTTTAATATTTTCCAGGTTTAGTAACGTTACAGCTGTGTTCAAAACTATATTACATGGATTCATTCTCATCAATCTACACATACTACCCAATAATATCTAAGCAAAGAATTAACTCAAAAGTTAAAAACAGAAATAACACACTAACAGTATTGAACACTGAAAAATGTTTCTACTACTTGATTGTACCCCACATGTGATAAATTCGATTGGACATGATTTGGAAAGGCCTGGACAAATGAAACCAAGATTCTACTCTTAGGCTTGAATTCCAAGCATCAGATCAGGAGGGAACCAGGCACCACTCAGTTCTCACGGTGAAGTAGGACTGCATGATTATTCAAATTATAATCAAAACTCCTATATTGACCTGTGCATTATCCAAATCGCCAATGTGATTTCAAGTGATTTAAGTCCAAAAAAAAGGTAATGATATGTCCTTCACACTAGGCAACAGGCACGCATCGCAAGTCTGTAAGAGTATTTCTTGTGGGTGCTGTGGGTATTTTTGAAGATTAAACAAAATTAGTCTAGCTATTTAATAAACACTTGATGGTTTTTCAATGTTAGTTCGCAATCAGCTGCCACTCTGCTGACCCACCCCTTCCCTCTGTCTCCCCCTGTCCTTGTCCATCTGGTTATGCCTCCGATCTGGACTAGGTTTAAATAGACTCTGGGCTCAGCCCACATGCTCTGAACTATTAAAATTTGGACTCTTAATATGTTCACCCGGCACAGCCAAAAGAGGACAGGTCACCCCTCGGAGCCTGGTTCCTCTCTAGGTTTCGTCCTAAACTTAATCTCTATTAGGGAGTTTTTCACTACTCATCACTATTGTTGTTTGTTCCCTGGGGTTTAAGGCCGGGTGTTTTGTGAAATCACTTGTGACAACTGCTGATGTAAAAAGGGTTTTATAAAATCAATTTGATTGATTGATAGAACACTGCAACTGCTAGCGAAGACGTCTGCTTCAAGATATTGTCCCACATATACAACAGCATGGTCATTAAAAGTTTAGGCTTCAATATAAGTGCTTAATGTGAGGTTCTACCTTTTCCCCCGTCTTGGTTTCCAATAAATTCACAGTCACTCTGTGACTGGAACCTGACACTTATGTAAGTGTAAAGATTTACTCCACACAATCGGGGAGAAAATATACCTCAAGGGTTGAGAAATGTTGCCTAAAAAGCTCTGGCAATGGCCCAAACAGCAAATGCCATTGCATTAGATGTTCCGATAAAAGAATTGTTTGACAGGCTGCACCTTCAAATTGGTAATATGTGTAAAATTTTAAACACTGAACTTGATTTTTGTTCAGCATAATAGCAAATTATATAGGCTATGAGATCCCTATTTTAAGTGAGATTATCTACTCTGTTTACACCCATGTTTGAAAATCGCAAACCATACCCGTAATTGCAATATTTGTCAAAGAAATTGCGATTCAATATTTTACCCAAATTGTGCAGCCCTACGGTGAAGCATGGTTGTGGCAGCACATTGCTGTGGGGATGTTTTTCAGTGACAGGGACTGGGAGACTAGGCATGATCAAGGAAAAGAACAGAGCAAAGAACAGACAGATCTGTGTTAAAAACCTGCTCCAGATAGCTCAGTACATCAGACTAGGGTGCAGGTTCACCTTTCAACAGGAAAATTACCCTAAGCACACAGCCAAGACAACGCAGGGGTGGCTTTTGAGAAAGACTGTGAACCTTATTTAACATCTCTGGAAAGACCAGAAAATGTATGTGCAGTGATGTAACCCATCAAACTTGACAGAGCTTGACATGATCAGCAGATCAGAAGGTGAGAAAGCCTGGAGCGTCATACCCAAAACGACTGGAGGCTGTAATTGCTGAAAAAGGGCTAAGTAAAGGATTTGAATACTTAGGTAAATGTGAATTTTTCTGTTGTTATTTTATACTACTACTACTACTTATAATAATAATGATGACCTTAAAATAACTGTTTTTGTTTGGTCATTTTGGAATATTATGTGTAGACTGTAAAGGAAAAAATATATTGAAAAAGTGACCACTTTCCAACTGCATTGTACATGTTTTCTTCCTAGGGGATGTAGATAAAATGTCTCATTACATATTTACTTATCCACTTCCAAATATTAATGACATTCTATGTTTTGAAAGCCCAAAAATATACCGATCAGCCATAACATTACAACCATCTGCCTAATATTGTGTAGGCCCCCTTTTGCCACCAAAACAGCCCTGACCCGTTGAGGCATGGACTCCACTAGACTTCTGAAGGTGTACTGTGGTATCTGGCACCAAGATGTTAGCAGCAGATCCTTTAAGTTCTGTAAGTTGCAAGGTGCGGCCTCCATGGATTGGACTTATTTGTCCAGCACATCCCACAGATGCTTGATTGTATTGAAACCTTGAACTCGTTGTGTTCTTCAAACCATTCCTGAACCATTTTTGCTTTGTGGCCTATGTCATCAGAGAATATCATTGCCATTAAAGGGTGCACATGGTCTGAAACAATGCTTAGAGAGTTGGTAACATCCACTTGAATGGCAGGACCCAAGGTTTCCCAGCAGAACATTGCCCTAAGCATCACACTGCCTCCTCCGGCTTGCCTCCTTCCCATAGTGCATCTGTGTGCCATGTGTTCTCCAGGTAAGCGACGCACACATACCCGGCCATCCATGTGATGTAAAAGCAAATGTGATTCATCAGACCAGCCCACCTCCTTCCATTGCTCCGTGGTCCAGTTCTGATGATCATGTGTCCATTATAGGCCCTTTCAGCAGTGGACAGGGGTCAGCTTTTGCACCCTGACTGGCCTGTGGGCTACACAGCACCATACGCAACATACTGTGTGTTCTGACACCTTTCTATTGGTACCAGCATTAACTTTCTCTGAAATCTGAGCTACAGTAGCTCGTCTGGTGGATCAGACCACACGGGCCAGCCTTCACTCTCCATGTGCATCAATGAGACTTGGCAGCCTATGACCCTGTTGCCGGTTCACCGCTTTTCCTCCCTTGGACCACTTTTGACAGTTACCGACCACTGTAGACCAGGAACACCCCACAAGGCTGCAGTTTTGGAGATGCTCTGACCCATTTGTCTAGCTATCACAATTTGGCCCTTGTAACAGTCGCTCAGATCTTTACGCGTGCACACTTTTCCTGCATCTAACACATCAGCTTTGAGGACAGAATGTTCACTTGCTGCCTAATATATCCCACTCACTGACAGGTGCCATGATAACAAGACTCTGCCAGTGGTTATTGTGTTATGACTGATTGGCGTACATTTTAATAATACATTTTCCACAGGCTCCTTGACTCTTCAATTGTCTCTTTAACTGTAAAGAAATGTAAGCACACATACATGACTAATCATTTTCATTACTTCTACTTTGAAGTGTGGAAATATCATCTTGAAAATCTGTTTTAAAACTACACTTTTGACTGTGGGAGCCAATCCTACTGCCAGTTTGTCCAGCATACCGTATCTGCGGGGTACATACCTGTGTCAGGCTGAATGACCTGGGCGGCACTGTGGGGCAGGTACTTGAACACTTTGATGTTGGGGAAGGGCAGGTGGCCGGCGAACAGGGGCATGACCTCCATCTGGACCCTGTGTGTGGCGCTGGGAGCCACGGGCATGGACACCACCCCTGAGCTCTTACCACACACCGCCCAGTTGCTGCTGTTGTCAACCACTGCAGACAACAGACACCATGGTTGGGGTCACGCACGCACATGCTACAAATGTTACTATGACTGTGAGAACCAGAAACATTATCCCAATTATAAATCTTATTTTAACTGATTTTGACAGATTTTCTTGGCATTTTATGCTTGACAGGAAAGCGGTAGACAGGTTTTTGCTGAAAGAGCAGTAGGTCGGATTTAAACAAGCCACAGTAGATGTGCACTGGAGTCGCTGCCACTGGATCACCACAGGTCAAAGAAATTTAACAGTCAATGTAATGTAACCCTTAACCCAACATTATAATGTATACCCTAAACCTAACTCCAATGCCTTTTTTGTCCACATTATTCCCTGTCCTTGCAGAGATTTCAAGTCCACACAAAACCTCTGAAAACCAGTACAGATACACACCCATTTCCGTGTCCTACCTTCATACATGAGCTTGGTGGTCTTCAGTCCTTCTATTTCTGTAGACTCTTCCTCTTCCCCTTCGGTCTGGCTGGCCTCTGCCTGCCGTGTGATGGACACCTCCAGGCCACAGAGGGTGCCGGTGCGGCAATGCTGGTCGCCGGACGCCGGGCAGATCTCGGCCTTCACACTGTAAAGCGTCTAGGAAGGGGGATGAGCAGTTAGGTCTGGTGAAATATGGTACGTATTTAAGATTCCATAACCCAGGATGCACTTCAGTAACAGGCAACCACAACCCAGTCACTGGGGCGCAATGCCTTTTTGTACACAGGTACAGCCTATAAAGACGTGGCTGGAAATCTTTCAGCTAGCCATCTGTGGATGGATTTGTGTGTCAGTATTTCATTAAGGCAAAGTGATTCATACTTTCTTTGCCATTTGAAAGTTATAATCTGCATGGATAGGCCAAAAACAAAGAAACTTAGATCAGGTCCTAGACCAAGGTATGTCTCCTGGGTATAGACGTCCAACACCTGGTTGGTTGTTTCTCATACAGTTTTCTCGGTGGGTTATTTCAGTACCACATGTCCTGAACACTTCCATTCTATTCATTAACACATAATTAGAGACCAATTTTCATCTGAAACACCAAGTGGCGGCATTTAGCGACCAGGTAGAGACCTTTTAGAATGGATCGGCGGCTTACTTCGCGTTGGATGTTTGATAATAAAATAGAGCCATGCATAAAATAAGGTCCCTAAAAATGACAGAAGTTGCAAAATCTGTGATTTCATGACATTAGCTGATCAACAACATTAAGCAACGGCTGTGTACGTTAAGGCAGTGATGGAAAACCTTTCAAAACTATGTGCATTGGGGGAAAAAATGCGTTCATCGTTCCGAATCCCATCCTGTTTGCATTCTTCTGGGTGGCAGTTATTTGGTTTACTTACAGAGACCCGGTCCAGCTGGAACTCGTATCGGTAGGTTTTGAAGGCTGCGTGCGGGTCCAAGGTGGAGACGGGTACGAAGCTGGCGGAGAACTCACACTGCAGGCACGGTGGCAGATCTTTGGCCCACCGCATCTCCCACAGGCAGAACAAAGACTGCTGGGGGCACACCAGCTGAGGAAGAGGATCGTACCAGGTAAGTGTGTGAGTGAGTGTGTGAGGGAGACCGAGAGAGAGAGAGACCGAGAGAGAGAGAGA
>JACXGJ010011345.1:0-19984 GCA_016801105.1 Esox niger | reverse complement strand
GATCATAAATATGAAAACAGGCCACCTGCAAGTGCACAAGGATGACAGTGCAGTCACCGTAGGTTGCTCTTCAGTGCTTCGGTGACTGCACTGTCATCCTTGTGCACTTGCAGGTGGCCTGTTTTCATATTTATGATCATAGGCAGAGTGGCAGACAACAAAGCATTTATGCTGTGCATGTTGTTGGGCATGTAGTCATACAGACTCATTTATGCAAGTGCGCCAGCTTGCCCTGCTATAATATTAAATATAGGCCTACATCTACAATTATTGTAATAATCCATCTTTATGTGCAATTTCTTAATGCCAAAATTATGTTCTAATGTTAGAAAAGTCTCAACAAATAACCTACCATGCGAGTTGTCATTTTCCATAGGATGTCAGAGCGTTCGACAGCTCTGCGGAAAGTTATTTGCGCAGATCATTTACTGAAACTTGTTTGCTTCTAAATATCTGTTTAAATCTAGTTTAGAATTGTTTTGCAATGCACCATAATGTAGCCTAATTTTACAACATTAGGCTATTATTTCACAGACAAACTAGTTTCAGTCAACAATCAACTTTGATTGACCAAAGGAAAAATACTCAAGCGTCTGTAAAATATTTTGACTAATAGTGCAAGTAAAGATTTTCTCATTTCCAACCATATTTAGATCATGCACATTAAAATGATGGATATAAATATGTTGTCCCATTGCATAGGCCTATTAAACGTTAAAACAGATTTTGCTACGTAATGAAGGCCATTTCAAATAACTAGGCTATTTTAAGTCACTTTGATTCTCGGTGGTGTGGCTGCCCTCCATCGCTTATTTTTTTAAAACCAGACCAAGGATGTTTGCTTTTTCCTTCGACATTTCAGAGTCATAAACTGGAATTGCTGCGGGAGTGTGCTGCTTTTGAATCTCTCCACACGCTTAGTCACGAGACCAAATACATAGAACAAGTGGAGGCTTGCTGTTTTCTTGGCAAAAGATCATATAGTACACGCTATTAAGCTGTTTAATATGCTTTTTTAAAATTTATTTATACAGTGTGCATATTTCCCACCGGATATTTCCCACCGGACAGTTCACTTCTCCCAAGTAGTTTGGATGAACTAGTTTACCTCTCCCACATGTCAAGGCTGAATAAGAACATTGCATAAAGACCACTGATCTGCCTTGTGATTTATCGGCAATACAGTAGGAGAGGACAAATATTCGTTTTAGATATAGGCCTATTAACTATCAGAATCAGCTTTATTTGCCAGGTATGTGTACACATATGAGGAATTTGACTCTGGATTATACAGAATCACGATCAATCAATCAAATTTATTTTATAAACCCCTTTTTACATCAGCAGTTGTCACAAAGTGCCTTAACAAAACACCTGGCCTTAAACACCAAGGAGCAAACAACTGTAGTGTTGAACTTCAGTGGCTAGGAAAAAAACCCTAAGAAAGCTGAAAATTAGGAGAGAAACCTGGAGAGGAACCCAGCACAGAGGGGTGACCAGTCCTCTTCTGGCTGTGCTGGGTGAACATATTAATAGTCCAAGTTGTAATAATAATTTGATGCATGGGAGCTGTGGCCAGAGTCTATTTAAACCTAGTCCAGATTGGAGGCAAGGACCGGGACAGATGGGGGGTGGGGGGTCAGCAGAGTGGCAGTTGAAATTGTCAGATATCGTCTTGATCTGCAACACAGCCAGGAGGACTTTGGACAGGGACCGTAATGAGTCAAGCCTGGTACTCCACAGGTGTGGGCCAAGACCTCATGTCCTCCTAAGTTCAAAATACTTAAGAAAGGGAAAATATAGATCCTACTCCCCCAGCACAATAATAGAGCAGCATAAGACCTTAGGGCTGAGACAGGGGGGTCCAGTGACACTTTGGCCCTATCAGGGGGAGGCCGCGGACAGAGCACAACAGGCAGGAAATCAATTCCCCCACATTGCCAAGCATCAACCAAAGGGACACCCACCAACCGCAATCATCCTGAATGGGCAGACTATTGACAGCAGAGTACAGCCCAATTGCTTGATGTGCTTACTTATAAAATACTATAAAAACAAAGGACACTTAACAAAAGTCACCGATGGCAATATACAATACACATAAATACATAAAATAAACCAAACAAAAACATAATAAGACTGGTGGCACAGTAGTGCAATGAGCAGGGTATAAAGGTTGCTGGTAATGAATATTATTGTGCAGGTATTATTATTCACATAATGACAGTGGATGTGATCTATATATATATAGGTAGGTGTTAGGGTCAGAGTTACTGGGTGATTATATAGGGATTGTGGCACTAAGTGACTGAAGTTGACTGTTCATCAGAGTGATGGCCTGTAGATAGAAACGGTTCCTGTGTCTTTTCATTTTGACGTACAGTGCCCTGTAGCACCTACCAAACGGGAGGGGCTGGAACAGGTTGTTTCCAGGGGTGATGGATCTGCAGTGATATACGTACCTTTCCTTGTATAAGTCCTGGATGGAGGGCAGGCTGGCACCAATGATATTTTCTGCAGTTCTGAATGTCCGTTGTAGTCTGTTTCTTTTCAGTTTCGTGGCAGATCCAAATCAAACAGTGATGGACGTGCAGAGAACTGAGTGGATGATGGCTGTGTAAAAGTGGATCAGTAGCTCCTCGGACACGTTAACCTTCTTAAGCTGGTGCAGGAAGTACATCCTCTGCAGGGCCTTTTTAATGATGGCATCTGTGTTGGGCTCCCACTTTAGATCCTGGGAAAGAGTGGATCCCGGAAACCTGAAGGATTCCACTACAGACACTGTTGAGAATGGTGATGGGGCAGAGTCGGGGGCTCCTCCTGAAGTCCAAAGTCATCTCCACGGTTTTGAGCATGTTAAGCTCCAAGTTGTTCTGACCACACCAGAGGACTAGCTGTTCAACCTCCTGTTTGTAGGAGGTTTTCACAGATGACCGTAGTGTCATCTGCGAACTTCTGTAGTTTGACAGATGGGTCTCTTGATGTGCAGTCGTTTGTGTAGAGGGAGAAGAGCAGTGGGGAGAGCACGCAACCCTGGGAGGCGCCGGTTCTGATTGTTCAGATGCTGGATTTGGTGTTCCCCAGCCTCACCTGCTGACTCCTGTTGGTCAGGAAGTTTGTGATCCATTGACAGGTGGAGGCTGGCACAGTGAGCTGGATGAGTTTGGTATGAACGCCGAGCTAAAGTCCACAAACAGGATCCTTGCATATGTCACTGGAGAGTCAAGGTGTTTCAGGACGTAGTGCAGTACCATGTTGACCGCATCATCCACAGACCTGTTAGCCCGGTAGGCAAACAGCATGGGGTCTAGCAAGGGGCCTGTGATGTCCTTCAGATGGGCCAACACTAATCTTTCAAAGCATTTCATGACCACAAGTGTGAGGGCGACAAGTCTGTAGTCATTCAATCCAGTGATGGAGGGTTTTTTGGGGGACTGGGATAATTGTAGAGCGCTTGAAGCACGAGGGAACTTCACACAGCTCCAGAATCTGATGAAGATCTGTGTAAAGATAAGTGCCAGTTGTTCAGCACAAACTTTCAGGCAGGATTATGACAGCCTTCTTGGACTTTGCCTCTGAAAAAGCTGCTGTACACCCTCTTCACAGATCGTTAGTGCAGGTGGGGGATCGGTGAGTGGAGATGCCAGGGTGGCAGTGGGGGAAGGGGACTGTTTGAAGATGGTCCTGGAGTGGGGGAGAGGTGTGACTAGATGCCTCTCAAACTTACAATAAAAAAACATTCAACTCATCAGCCAGTCGTTGGGATCCATCAGTCTGGGGGGATGGTCTCCTGTAGTTGGTGAGTACCTGCAGGCCTTTCCACACTGATGAGGGGTCATTGGCTTGGAAGTTTTAGATTCTTTTGAGTAGCTAAGGTACATTTTGTTAAGTAATTGAGGAAAAAAATATATTAAACTATTAAAATATGTTGATATACATCTCTTGAAAAAAATTCAGAGACCACTAATCCTAACCCTAACCCTTTTTATTTCCTTTCCCCAAAAATTGAAGAGGATAGTACTGAGTGAGGGACAAATGTGTTCAATATGCAGTGGTCTCTTCATTTTAACC
The DNA here is from genome assembly GCA_016801105.1 of Esox niger. Lineage (NCBI taxonomy): Eukaryota > Metazoa > Chordata > Actinopteri > Esociformes > Esocidae > Esox > Esox niger. The sequence continues at coordinate 15,913 of JACXGJ010011345.1, read as the reverse complement.
CTTCTGTTCCTCACTCAAAACCTTCTTTTCCAACATTTTGGAAAGTACAGAAAAAGGTGCAGTTGTGTTTTTATAATTGATGGTAATTGCAGAGAAAATGTGAGGGGAGAAATTAAGGTTTTATACAAATAACCACTGATGGAATTTGAGTGATGTATCAAAATGTTGTTCAGAGATATTCTTGAAATATCAGTCTCTCAGCATTTTTACTGTTACAATAACCAAATAAATTAACTGGACAAAAATCTGAACTTCAGAACAGTTTTGGGTTCCTGTGTAATAGCGTAGCCAATCCTAACCCCTACGGACACCAAACGCTCATATTGCAACATATTCTTATAACACCTATTGAATACTTCTTTTGTTTATTTGTCACTTCATAGCTACTGTATTTTGCAGTACTGCACTTTTGTACTTGCCTGTATTTGCTGCCCGTCTACACAGTGTACTCCAGCCACACACCATTACTTCATATCACTAAACTCTAAAGAAATTGTACCGTGAATACAATTTTCCTAACCGCTACGCCCATTCAGTTGATCAATAAAATAGTAAATCTTTCCCTCTGGATTCGATAGGCCATTATAGTCTACTGCATAGTACATTTTTTATGCCTTTTTTGCCCCATCGCCTACAAATTGTGTTAATTTGCTTTTAGAAAATAGGAATATAAAAAGCAAAAAGGTGACTTGTGCAGTGGGGAGAACAAGTATTTTATACACTGCCGATTTAGCAGGTTTTCCTACTTACAAAGCATGTCTATAATTTTTACCATAGGTACACATCAACTTTGAGAGACGGAATCTTAAACAAAAATCCAGAAAATCACATTGTATGATTTTTAAATAATTAATTTGCCTTGTATTGCATGACATAAGTATTTGATCACCTATCAACCAGTAAGACTTCCGGCTTTCACACACCTGTTAGTTTTACTTTAAGAAGCCCTCCTGTTCTCCATTGTCATGGAAACTTAGGCTGCAACCCAAACTTCTCCGAGCAGATTATCTTCCTGGTTAACTCACAAAAAGGCAGGCACGTTTGGAAGACACAATCAACATTGTTGCATGGATTCTGAGAGGTCTACTCAGAAGAAGGATGGTGTTTAGAGGCTGTGTAATTCTAGTTTACCCCCGATGATGTTCTTTAATAAAAATATTGATCCTCAAGTGACGGAATTCCGTATATTGGAGGGATTCTAGGGCCAGATGTCTCCAATGCCACTTGCTGGAGTAATACGCTCTTGTTTTAACAATGTGTTTTGCTTTGTGATATTTTCTAATTTCTGTATGCAGTGACAATTCTAGAATTGTATATTACTACAAGAACAATTGCCACCAGAGCAGCCCATAAACATTACGGCACTCTTGATATGGATCAGTATTCTGATTTCAACTGGTTAAAATTATGTTTTGAAACTATTTAGGGCAGTAGTACCATTAAAGAGTATACTGAATAATTATTGAGCAACCCTCTGTTTTATTTTCCTGAGTATCAAACCACTTATCACAAAAACATATGCTAACTATCAGGCAATTATTTGTGTTAATGCCTTTATATATGTGATTATTCACAATTTCACAAAAAAAATTGATATGATTTCCGATTCTTGCATATTTAGTAATGGACAAATAATTATTTAACATAACATTTAAATTATGCTATATGGGCCTAAAAAAATACACTGACAGGTGAATATATTAGTGTACCGATTTTGATTCTAGTTAGAAAATGTTTAGGCTCAATTTCGAAATCTGAGAGGAGTTGGCGATTCTGTGATTAAGTAGCCGCACGATATTGATTGTGGCCATCTGCTACTACCTCCACAATATCAATGCAACTGATCGTGTACAATTCATGTAAAGGAGTTGGCATTAAAGGAAATGCACTCATTTAACCATTAAAAACAACTATACCGCCCTATACTTGCAGGTCTATTATTTGTTTAACTTCGGTATCAAAAGTAAGACTACATTTGAGATTAATCAGCAACAATAAGACATCTTCTAATACTTTATATAGGTTAAATAATATTATAAGGTGGAGCCGTCATAAATGGTTAGAGCTTATGTAAGCTAATGTAGAGAACATCTAATATTTAAAAAATCCAATGTTGATGTTATTGTTTTTTACTTGCTCATTTGCTTTAGAGATTGATTGTGTAATACATCCAAACATACTAAACGTGTAGACAGTTCACCTTACCTTAGGGCTAAGAGCATCCTAAGCGCTGGGCTAAGGGAATCCTAAGCCCAGGGCTAAGCATGTGTTCACACTTCCATATTTTGAAGTGGGAAAGCACCACCTTTAGCCTAGGGCCATGCTCTGGAGCAGGGTTAGCACCCACTTTTCAGGGCTAGCCCGAGAAAAGCTATGACAAAATAACCAGTGTGAAATGGCATAAAGAACAAAACCATAGAAGCTTTGCTCCTATTGGTTGAGAGCAAAGTGAGCGAGCTCAAGATGTAATCCCTGCCGGTCACCATGCTCACCAAAGAGACAAGTGCCTAACAGGACGGCTCAAGCACGGGATATCAACCGCGCCACTGAGCCGCTTCCACCCCGCTCAACCACTCGTCTGTACATTTGCCCATTGACACACAGTACCAAAACTAACGCACACATGGCACCAAATCATCCGGCACCTCCTCAGTCAGTAAGAACTGAATCGGAGTGTCCAAGGCTAGCCCAAAAAACATGCCAAGACCCTGACTCTGTACAAGCAGACGCTCAAGCAAATACAATGCGAGCATCCAACAAGCACCCTGTACATGCAGACCGGAACCTCGGACCGAATCATGTAAATGTCCCGTCCCAGTCGTTCAACGGACAACACTCACACTCCAGCTTCAGCCACACTGAGCACAGATTGGGCCAACGTACCCACAGTAAAAGTGGACAAAAGCTGAAGGCATCCACCACGCTGCCGCCGCAAAAATGTCCTCTACCCCCCACGCTTCTGAATGAGGCCGCCACCCCAAGTGTGGAGTGCGCCCCAAATCCCCTAGGCGCATGAGTGCCACATGACATGTAGCCCAGATCAATCGCCTCACACAACCAGTGAGACAGACGCTGTTTCGACAACGGCTGGCCCACCTTGGGGCCTCCGTAACACACAAAGAGCTGGGGCACGGTCCGCATGGCGGTCGTGTGCTGCATATACTGTGCTAAAGCATGCACTAGGCACAGGCGATGCAACCTCTACTCCGTACCTCCAGCATGGGGAGGAGGAGAAAACGCCCACATGGAATGAGACAATGCCTTGATCCCCTTGGGCAGAATGGCCAGGTTAGGGAGCAACACCGCCCTGCTGCCATCACCGCTGATTGCGAGGCAGCCAGGCTGCTTTGACAGCGCACAAATGTCACTGACCGGCTTAGCAGATTTCAGGGCCAACACGAGCACCGTTTTGGTGGATAACATCCTCAACCGTATCTGATCAACAGGTTCCAAAGGCGCGTCGCACAGCGCCTCAAGAACCAAAGTCACATCCCACTGTGGTACAGTCTGCCGAGCCACCGGCCGGAGACAGTGGGATCCGGCCAAAAAACGTTTCACCAATGGATGACTAAACACAGACACTCCATTGAACCCTTCGTGACATGCTGAGATCGCACATGCATATACCTTGAACGTAACAGGGAGAACACAAGGGAAACGCATATAGCAACACTCTCGGCCGCGGCCGGTGAGACCAACACGTCCACGCCCAATGGCGTCCTCTCCTGTGCACGAAGAGAAAACCACAGAGGGCAGTGCGTGTCCTCCTGGGACATGAACAGATCCACCTGGGACTTCCCGAAACATCTCCAGACCTCGACTATAATGTTGGGGTGAAGACACCCCTCGACGTCTCTGGGACCTCCCAGAGTCAGCAAGTCGGTGCCCACATTAAGGTCTCCTGTAATGTGCAGCGCCCTCATGGACCTGAGGTGCACCAGTGCCGCAGATCTGCACCGCCAACAGGTGGAGGGGCAGAGACCTGACCCCGCCCTGCCTGTTTACGTACGCAACCGCTGTGCCATTATCTGACCACACCAACACATCCCAACCCTGCAGGGTCGGCATGAAGTGCTGCAGAACACGCCCGATTGTGTCCAATTCCAGTCAGCGAGTGAGCTGACTCACCAAACTGAATGTGTGAACCTGGGCCTGTTCCGCTGAGTGTGCTCGCACCAATAAGTCATCCAGAAAGGCCAGAATTCTGACTCCCTCACCCATCAGTGGTCCCAACGCTGCCCTAACGCACTTGGTGAAAGTGTGGGGTCCAACACGTACCTAAACGGACACTTGTGTACTCTTATGCCTGGCCCTGGAAGGCAAAACGCAGGAACTTCCTGTGGCGTGGTAAGATGGAGGACATGGAAGTAAGCGTCCATCAGATCGATGCTGACGCAGAAATCCCCAGGGTGTAAACACTCCAAGAGATATTTCGTCATGTGCATGCGAAACGGCCGCATTTGTTCAAAATCAGCCACATGCCTCCCGTTTTCTTGCGCACCAGGAAGTAAGGGGAATATAACTCCTCCCTCTGCTCTAACGGGACTATGGACACAGCCTCCTTTTCCAGAAGGTCCGCAACCCCCCCTTGCAGAGCAGCGACCTTCACCGGAGATACCATTACCGTTTCCACAACCCCTGAGAAAGGGGGAGGCGGGCAGTGAAACTGCAGCACATAAGCCTTTCTCAGTGTCTTGTCCAACCAGCTTGGTTGAGTGCATAGACAACACCACTCTGAGTAGAACACAGAGAGCGGTCGAGCGCGCAGCTGGGAAGCTGTGGCTAGCCATTGACTGCTTCCGTAGCCCTGAGGGAGGGCATTCCGCAAACAGCCAAACCCTGCCCAAGTTGGGGCCAACCGAAAGGGACAGGAAGTCGCATGCGCCACCTGGGCCCAGCTGTCCATCTCCCTATTGGTTACAGCTGTAACCAGGGGGATAGAGGCTCCAGCAGGCGGTGCAGTCGAGTACAGCTGACCTGATACCTTAGTAGGGCGAGCATAGTTTGTAGACTTTTTATATCCACTGTAGCTATTACAACCTAACCTTGCTGTAAAAACTCTGATACTTCAGCAGACAATTGCTAATATACAGCACAGTAGTACCAAACAGCAGGATAATGTTAGCTGACATTCGCTAACTTAACTATAATTTTAGTTTGGTAGAAAAAGATGACCATGTTTAAAATAATGAAATGTGTGTGGCTACGTAACTAGCTACTTGGCTCCTTAATTAATTGTATGTCAATTCCTATGTGAGAGGAAATAGGTTTGAGAAACCTAACAACACATATTTGCTGACTAACTCTGAACCAGGGACAATAGATAGGATTTATTGCCTGTTACTGATGGGCCCCACACATCCTGTCCATACCTCCTGCTAGGAGTTGCACATGTGACTGTCACAGGATGGATAGGCCCATTGACCATAGGTTGGAACATTTTGTAGGATCAACCTTTCTCATTGGAGGGTATTTGTTTAATGGCTGGCTATGACCATTGACCACCTCCCATGTGTCCTGGTATGAGGATTGCGTTCATTTTGTATTAATTGGAGAGAAAAAGGAAATAACTATGGAAGGTTCACATCGTCGTCTCATGCTGCATGAAGATGGCTCTCCCCGGACTTCTGTTTGCATTAATTTTGTTCATGTATATCAAATGGACGGATACTGACATATGAAACCTAGCTTTACTATAGTCTTGCCAGTATTGCCAACACATTTACAATAACATGTGATTCTGCACGTACTGCATGAGTGGAGGCAAATAATATCTTTATTTGTATAGCCCTTCTCTAGCCCTAAGCAAAAAGCACTTTACACCGCAGTAAAACAGCCTCATACATGTAATGAACCTGTATTCTTTTCACTTTAGAGTGACATTCTACTTTTCTAGAGATGTTCTTAGTTACACACATATATTCTCATCATTCTAAGGATTTACTTTAAAGACAGGTCTTGACCGGATCAGTCTAATTAAGAATACCCTGGCATATGCTGTTGAAATGAAATATTGTTTCAACAGTAGTATATGTAGTATATGTGGCCTCTTAAGTGTTGACTAATGGAAGTAGCAGTTACCACAACGAGCAAGTAAATACCGTAAAAGTAGCCAGTTAGATGCTGTAGCAGGAAGCAATTATTTTTATTTGAGGTTTTTAACAATTGTTTACCCCTTGTTTTAAAGTGCTATGGATTTGTGAAACAAGGCATCTCATTTTGCTATGTATTCTATTTCATATTGTTTACCTAGGAAGACATGAATGAAGACAGGTGAGGACGCTTGCTTACTGGTGTATGCAGAGGAACGGGTCACTGACATCTATGGTAAACTCAGACTCATAGGAGATTAGGATTTTGAGTAATGGCACAATGAAGGCTTTGGCTGATTCATACTATTAGGCCTAATTATATTTGAATCTCTCTAGGAAATGGTAATCCTGGATGGACTTGATGGACTGGACAATGTGTTACTGAGGCTGTAGGTGGGGCTCATAGGACAAACCATCATAATTCATTCAAGCACAATTATGCAAGATGGGGCAAAAGGACAAAAACTCAGGCACGTGCTGGATTCTGGTGTAGCAGTCTAAACTCCTGATTCCAGACAGCACATTCCCCCTGGTGACGGGTTTTGAGCCCCTGCATGGTCGACTGTCTGCCCTTCATCCGTCTCCCTAGCCTCTTTCTCCCTATCCTCTCTCTCCTGGCAATAAAATAATATAAAATAGCTCCAAACAGCTTTAGAATCTCAAATGGACACAGGACAAACAGGCAGATAATCAAGATTTTGAAATCCTGATTTCTGTTTTTGCTCTACTGACTACACTTTGGAGTTTGACCCACTCCAAGGAATCTCTAGTACACAACTTAGGACCTTTTATTATCACTGATTCATGTGTTTGATTATGGCAGTTTTTTAAATCATAAAATATAAGGTTGCATTAACAGATGTAGATTGGATGTATAGGTTGTAGATATCTAAAACGTTAAATACCACACTAAACGATGCCTGTCCATCGGTTTTCCTTCCCTCACTAGGTCTGCCAGCAAACCAGCTTTAGTCTCTGGACTCCCGACACCCCACCCAAGACAGACTTCACCCTCACCTCTCCTCTTTTTCCTCTTCCTGATGAACTCGTACTCCCACAATGGCCCTGCTTCCTGTTCCCACACAACCAGCCACCAGCTGCACATGTGCTCCATAACCATCCATGGCTACTTTAGAAATGTTTTCATTCCACCAAAAGCACCAGCTACCGCTCCACCATGATAACTCTCCTGCATGTTCCTCACTCTTGTAAGTTTTCCTTATCACATCCATATAATGCCTTTACATAAACAATGGGGAGAAAAAGTATTTGATACACTGCTGATTTTGCAGGTTTTCCTACTTACAAAGCATGTAGAGGTCTGTAATTTTTACCATAGGTACACTTCAAGAGTGAGAGAAAATCCAGAAAATCAAATTGTATGATTTTTTTATGATTAATTTGCAGAAGTAATGTAATACTTTAAAAACAAAAGCAATTATTATCAATATCTAGTAACTTACATGGAAGATAGTACAGTCTGAGGTTTTGTCTTTTTTATGTCAAATATCAGCTGTAGCTAATTATGGCTATAAGGCTCGATTGGCAGGTAGTGTGAAAGGAATTGATACTTCAAGTATTCATACTCTTTTTGTAGCTCTTGTGGCTCAAATGTGTCAAGCTAGCATTTGGCATGCATGCAGGTAGTTAACATTCCCTTGCTAAATACTAGTAATGTGAATAGCAACATAGATAGCTAACTGTGTTTTGGGCAAATTGGCATTGTGTGAGTGGCGTCAGCCAAGGCTAAGCAAAAATATTTTATCATCATTGTCGAGTCTTAAGTAGAATCTTGTCAAGACTTGGGTTTAACAATATGGGCACCTCAATGTCCTTTACCAAAGCTTGTGGATATCACACAAGCTCTTGGGAGCAGTAAAAATGTATCAATATTGATACCAAAGTACATGGACAATGGTCCAAAATGTGTGATATTCCATCCGGAGTTGTGCTATGGCAAGCGTGTTAGGGTTTACAGAAATGCCGGTTGTAGGCAATGTGCCCAATTTGTTTCTGACTGTGGCACAGCACAGCGATGCACACAGCTGAAGCCTGTCAACGCTGCTTGTAGCTTTAATTATTATTATTATTATACTCCTGGCGTTTTAAGCCCATTTTGGAAATTCACGTGAGATAAGAAAACAAAAAAAGGCTCAAATATTCATGGTAGTAAAGGCCCAAAGGCAACAACATCTGATGTAAACCAACTGCAAATTGGCCTTAAGGTGAAGCTGTCGCAAGCCTCCAAAGTGGCTAACTTTGAACCTATACCCACTCCACGTGACACGAGTCTTGAAAATTGGTACATAGTTCCATTGTTCACAATGAACATTTTTCTCATTGGCACTCAAATTTTGCCATTTTGGAGTTGTGAAAATAGCCTAAAACGCTACTCCTAAAGCACCTGAGGTCCTAGCTTCACGTCCTTTGCAATTTCGCATCTATGGACCAATGTCTTCAAATGTTCTATAAGCCTGGTAAGTGGCAAAAAACATTGCCGCTATTGACCAAATAACTTGTGCAGTAGCAAGCAAGCAAGCAAGTTTATTTATATAGCACAATTCATACATAGAAGCAGTTCAATGTGCCTTACAGTGACAAAAGAAATAATGCAATAGAATCAAAACAGTCAGACCCATCATCAGCAGTAAAGGCAATGACTTACCTTATGACAGAACTCGATGCATTTTCTTGTTAGTTCTACATATTTGATAAACAAAAATGTCTATCATGCTTGAATAAATTAAACCCAATTAACAAAACTAGATAAAAAAGAATTTTATTACAACATTGGAAGGGGGAGTAAGTTTGAGGGACAGGGGTGTGGGGTTGGGAGAGGCAGTCAGTTGCAGAGGTCACTTCAAAGCATTTCACCCTCTTTATTAACAAAATAAAAAGATTTGATAAGTCCATGGTAGTCTATAGTATTTTTGTTTAGTTTTTTTGCTTTGTTTTGTAATGTGAAGTGTACATTTTAACATTAAGATAGGTGATATATAAACCGTTTTTTTATTGTTGTTATAGCATTTTGTCTGTTAAGCTGATGTGCACTTTCCAATTGCAAGGTGCAGGTGGAGTCCAAAACACTGCTGCCATTAACATCCTTTGAGCTGTTGTCTGATGATATGGCCACAAGGTTCTCTTCTGAGTTCCTACGCAGAAAGCATATCTCCCAGGCCCTGTGCAAACATTTCTGATGTCTGATCGATTGGAAAATATTCAGTCTCAAGGCATCTGTTGCGCTACTTCCATTCATCGTCACTGTTGTGCCAAGTAAGGCTCAAGTATGGGTCCATTGTCCTCCTTGACCAGAGATGGTAGCCACAATAAGACCTCCGGTTTTTGTATTTTACCTTCAATATAAAAGTCTGTGGGGAAACGTTATATATATTTGGCAGCAACAATATTATTTCATTCATGTGGGGGACAATATAAATAAAACTAAATTACTATTTAAATAATGCTTTACATAAGTTATATTATCAGGTGGGGCACACTGAAAAATTGTTAGAGCTTAAGTTAATATAGATAAGGTTATCTAATATTAAAACATCCCATTTTGATGTAACTGTTGTAATTTTGCTTGTGCTCAGTAGCTTTGGAGAGGGATTGTGTAATACATCAAGCTACACTGACATGTAAAAGGGATAGTTTTTGCAGAAAAAATTCTTCAGTACCACCGTGAATGCATTGTATGAAATACTCAGGAGAGTTTGTTCAAGTACAAATATAATTAGAAATCATGGGACACTGCTACATCCAGCAATATTTTCGAGTTCTTTAACCCCCAATGCAACACACTATACTGTACATGGAATTCATATTGCCTCATTACTTGTAGCTTTTATTAGAAGTATGGTAGGTGATTCATGAACAGTTTTAGATAATGGTTAATTGAGAGTGAGCATCACAAAGGCATTTATATAAGTGGAAAGAAAACACTCATATAACCTACTATCAAAGCAACACTTAGAGACAAACTACCAAAAACTCTACTCCTGCCAAAGAGATAACAAATGCAAAAGCAAAGTTTATGGCAATGGATCTGCCGGCTTGCCAAATATATAAGTTGTAAATACCTATTTTAAGTGCTGCACATAGTTGCCACCAATAAAAACAATGTAATTGTTATTTCTGTAAGGATTCTATTTTTACAAGTTATTTTACAAGTTTTTTTACATTGTATTCAAACAAATGTTGTTTTAATGAAAAGCTGTTGTTTTTTATTTACAAAACAGGGCCAATGTTCAGCACTGAAAAAAGTAGATAATCGAAAATTGTGTTGAATCATGACCTTCAAATCGAAAGTCCAATCGAATCGAGGATTTGGGGAATTGTTTCACCCCTAACAGTCAAATATTTAGTGGAATGCTTTGTTGCCATGATTATTTAATCAAAAAGGACAGCTAGCTGGAGCCCTAAAAATTGCTAATAATTATAGCGTTAGCAATAACACTATTGATGTTAGCTAGCTAACTACTTACTCCATCTAAAATTATTCTGATGACATGAACATTATAACAAACAGTTTAGGTATCAATAATTTGCCTTTTTGAAATGGTGTCATGTTTTCCAGCCTCAGTAGCTGATCTATGCTCAGTAGCTAAATTAATCCACTGTTTTCATTTGTACAATGATTTGCTACTGTAGACAAATATTTAGTGGAATGCAATGTTGCCATGGGTATTTCATTTCAAAAACAGCAGACTCGATTAAAAAAAAACGACTGACCGTATTGTTAGCATTAAATGCTAATGGCGTTATCTAGCTAGCAATGTTAGCTAATGGAAATGTTTAACTAACCTCAGTTTAGGCTTCTGTTAGTCCTTTTAAAATCATTCTGGTGAAATGAACATTAAAACATACAGTTTATCTAATAATAATTTGACCATTTATTGATATCATGCTTTTGAAGCTCAGTAGGTAATCTATGCTGATGTAGCTAAGTTATTTCTCTTTTTTCATTTGTACAGTGATTTCCTAATATAAGCAAATGTTTAGTGGATTGCAACATTGCCATGATTATTTTGTCAAAATAACTGCTAGAAGAGTCTGTCTAAGCTAGTATTAGTTCACCTTTTATCGTTTTTGTGACATGTGACATTATAACCAATTCTTTAGCTATTATATATTTGCTTTTGGAAAAGATGGTGTTATGTCTTTTAAGCCTCAGTAAATAATCCAATCTCAGTGCTTAGGTAATTTCTCAGTTTTCATTGGTTTCTACAGTTCCACTTCTAACTCAGGGTTAAACTTATCAATTGCACCTTCCAATTGTAGACATGGCAGTTAAATTAAAATAAAATCTGAGTTGTAATTTAACAACAACACATGGCCACGTAGCGTACATGACCATGTCCTTCCAAAGTTTAAATCAGAACACAGTTGATGATATGATAAAATAAGTTGATGTAAATGTCAATGTAATGTAATAATAAAATGTCCTACCACTGCGTTTTCCATTACCAGTGTTTTTGTCTTTAGAGATACCCCTCAGTGGCCATATCTTTGTCAATGCTTTTCGAAAGTTGACTGTATATCAACAATTTATCGGATTGACCTGGCCAGCGGCATACATGTACGTGTCTTATACATTTCTCCCTTATAGTGTTCAAAGTTAAGACTTTTACATGTAATGTTCTGTATTTCAGAAAGAGTACATATCTGTTATCAGGAAGCACAAGAATCACCAGTTTTCCACAGATTAGTTGTTTTAATTAACTGTCTAAATAAGAACTATTTTATTTTCATTATCCATATAGCAACATGCTTTGCAGCTGTTCAATTTGTTTATGTTTATGTTTGTTGGTCTTGATAAGAAAGTTACAGACTTTAGATTTTTGTGCCATCTTGTAATTTATGTACTGTGTTACACTTTTCAATGTTTTGGGGGATTATGGTCATGTTTGTGTCCAACCATAGTCATGAAGACCATTCTGTTTGGTGTGCTTTCTTACAATCAATATAGCTGATATAAAAATGTACTTGTGTTATCGTGTGTAGTTCTCAAATTTGTGTTGGTAATTCGTTTCTGTTTTGAATGCCATATTACCTTGATTAACATTTGTCCTGTTAAATAGCTGTGGAGATATTTCATGAGGAAACACAATAAGTATCTGTTTTGCCATGCACTTCAATATGTTGTTTACAAAAATAGACTAATTTAGGTACAGTGTTATACTTTTGAATGATTTTGGGGATCATGGTTGGGTTTGTGTGCCAACCATGCACAGAATGACCGTTCTGTTTAGTGTGCTTTGATTGAACTATAACTTCATAAAATGTGCCCTTTATGTTAATTCCACTGTTAAAATTATCTTTAAATTGCCGATTGACCTCGTTGATGGTGTGTAGGCATCTCGTATATGCCTCCATATAGGTTTGTGAGGAATAAGATAGACATTTCAAGATGGCAGAACAATGACCACAGTAAAAAGAAGCAAATTAAAATAAACTGTTCCTATGCCTGCTTGTGCGAGAACGGAGAAACTTGTACCGCCTGCCTGATAGGAGGAGGCCAAGCAGTTTGTGGCATGGGTGTGAAGGGCCTCTGATGATTTCGCATGCTCTATGCAGACACCGCTTGAGCTGGAGGTCTTCAAAGGCTGGGAGCAGGGTGTCTGTGATGTCCTGGGCGGTTTTCAACATCTGTTGCAGGGCCTTACGGTCTGCTACCGAACAACCACCAAACCACACTGTGTTGCAGTAGATCAGAATGCTTTCGATTGTGCAGTGGTTGAAGTTCACAAGTATCTTGGAAGTCAGTCGGGCCTTCTTCAGCCTCCTCAAGATGTACAGGCATTGCTGCGCCTTTTTGACCAGGGCTGAGGTGTTGAGGGAACAGGAAATGTCCTCATAGATGTGGACACCCAGCTTCACCTCAGTGCCATGGATGAGAACTGGGGCATGACTGCAGCCTTTAGACTTCCTGTAATCCACAATGATCTTCTTGGTTTTCTTTGCATTGAGAGCCAGGTTGCAATCAGTGCACCATGCCGCCAGGCAATTGACCTCCTCCCTGTAATGACTTATCATTTTCACTGATCTGGCCTAACACTGTGGTGTTGTCTGCGTACTTGACGATGATGTTGGAGCTGTGCACAGGAACGCAGTCATGGGTGAAGCGAGGGTACAGGAGGGGGCTCAGTACACAGCCTTGTGGAACACCAGTTTTCATTATCCGGATGGGGGAGGTGAAGTTATATAACCTGACAGACTGGGTTCCATTGTTTAGGAAGTCCAAAGTCCAATTGCAGAGAGAAGGGCTGATCCCTAGGTCATGGAGTTTGTTGGTTTTGCCCAAGCGGGTCAGGGCAGAGTGTAAAGTGGGGGAGGTGGCGTCCTCTGTAGACCTTTCAAACTGGTAGGAAGTGTTGGGGGGGGCAGGACTTGGTTCTACACTCGCTGGATATTATAGCAGACATTTTGTGATGATAGTCAAGATTTTTCCCTTAGACCGTTCTCTGAAAATGAAGTGCATGATGCTTTAATAACTATAAATGTAAGGAAATCGACAGGTCTTGAAAAATTTGACCCATGTTTGCTGATTAAGGCAGAACCGTGAACGCAGGGGATAATAAAACATTTTTTATGTAACTTCGTCAACTGGGATCATTTCAATTACATGTTTACCTCTACATACATTGTCTTGTCTTGCTAAGATATTGGAATCACTAGTAAACATACAGCTGGGGTATTTTCTTAACAGAAAAATAGGGTATTGATCAAATTTCAGTCTGGTTTAGGGCATAGTACTATTACTGTGACCATCTCAGTTGTAGATGATATTGCTAAGGCCTTGGATACAAAACTAAGTTGTGTTGCTTTTATTTATTGACCTATCCAATGCAATTGACACTGTTGACCACACTGTCTTACTGGGAAAAAAAAATCTTCATTTGGCATGAGAATGAATGCTTTAAAAACTATCTTAGTAATAGGACTCAAGCGTTTGTTTCAGATGGGTGTGAATCAAAAATGTTCACAGTTCATAAAGGAGATCCCCGGTGTTCGACTTTGGGTCCATTACTGTCCACCATGTATATAAATGATATTTGTAACCTTGATAAAATGTCTATATAGATGACATTGTATTGTATGTGCTTTACAAAAGTCCCTTATACAGTGGGGCAAAAAAGTATTTAGTCAGCCACCAATTGTGCAAGTTCTCCCACTTAAAAAGATGAGAGGCCTGTCATTTTCATCAAAGGCATACTTCAACTATGAGAGACAAAATGAGAAAATAAAATCCAGAAAATCACAATGTAGGATTTTTTATGAATTTATTGGTAAATTACGATGGAAAATAAGTATTTGGTCAATAACAAAAGTTCATCTCAATACTTTGTTAAATACCCTTTGTTGGCAATGACAGAGGTCAAACATGTTCTGTAAGTCCTCACAAGGTTTTCACACACTGTTGCTGGTATTTTGGCCCATTCCTCCATGCGGATCTCCTCTAGAGCAGTGATGTTTTGGGGCTGTCGCTGGGCAACACAGACTTTCAACTCCCTCAAAAGATTTTCTATGGCGTTGAGATCTAGTGACTGGCTTAGGCCACTCCAGGACCTTGAAATGCTTCTTACGAAGCCCCTCCTTCGTTGCCTGGGTGGTGTGTTTGGGATCATTGTCATGCTGAAAGACTCAGCCACGTTTCAACTTCAATGCCATTGCTGATGGAAGGAGGTTTTCACTCAAAATCTCACGATACATGGCCCCATTCATTCTTTCCTTTACACGGATCAGTCGTCCTGGTCCCTTTGCAGAAAAACAGCCCCAAAGCATGATGTTTCCACCCCAATGCTTCACAGTAGGTATTAATCTGAATTATCTTGGTATTGATATTAGTGTGAATGCTTATAAAAGAAGTATGCAAAATAGGCCTAGTGGAAGGGTTAATGCAAGAATTTATTAATACGGTACCGGGATCTTAACCTATTCAGCAGCATGAGCTGAATCAGTATAGAATCATCGAACAAAGGGTTACATGGGTCTTTATACTGGTCAAACAGGAAATGTGCCACATGTGCTATACCTCAAGAGATGGTTCCCTATGACAGTTTAACCTCTTCATCGTATGGTTCCCATGGCTCCACATTCCTAAGGATGGGCCTGAGCCCCCCATGTAAACACTGTTAAGCTTGTTGAACGCATGTAGAAACACTGATTTGTTGACCTCATGTAGAAATACATACTATCAGTAGGTATGGGGCTCTTTGGATGCAACTCAGCATTTTTTCTCCTCCAAACATGACGAGTTGAGTTTTTACCAAAAAGTTATATTTTGGTTTCATCTGACCATATGACATTCTCCCAATCCTTTTCTGGATCATCCAAATGCTCTCTAGCAAACCTATGACGGGCCTGGACATGTACTGGCTTAAGCAGGGGGACACGTCTGGCACTGCAGTATTTGGGTCCCTGGCGGCGTAATATCATCTCAAAATGAAATTGTTCAGGCTACTTTTGTCAGTGTTAAATTATGGTTATATACAATACATGCATGCCTCACCTTCTGTTTAAAAATGCATGGATTCTGTTTATCATGTCGTTTTACATTTTATTTCTAGGGCAAGTGTCATAGTGTCCGGTGTACGAGGACAGAAGAGCAGAGGCAGAACGGCTGTTTGAGAAATAATCCATGTTTTAATTAAAAGGAACAAAGTAACAAAGGAAAACTCAAAACAGACACAATGACTGGGTGAACTATAGCCTACGGCTAACAACCAAAATAAACCACAACTACTGTGCACAAACATTCAACATAAGTAGGTTCCCCAATTGGAGGCAATAACGAACACCTGCCTCCAATTGGGGAGACC